>BQNB010081297.1:0-23114 GCA_026074375.1 Tanacetum coccineum
TGTAGCACACTTGGTTAACACGTTGGGTAAATGAACAAGAGGTCGTGGGTTCAAGGTTGGCAGACACCTCTTTTTGCACTTTTTTTTAATTCTAAAAGCTAAAACTTATAAAGCAGACATTTCTAAGCACTTTTAATAAAAGGAGCATAAGCTGAAAGTGAGAAATAAGCTTTTAAGAGCTTTTTGAATGTCTGTTCATAGAAAGTGAGGATTTGAGCTCATTTTTGCTTGTTTGGACATAAAAGCTTGCACAAGCTTCAAATTAAGCTTAAACTCAAAACTGAAAACTATTCTAGGAAGCTTATGATGTTTACATAGTAGTTTTAACAAGCTAGGATCCCTGCTAACACCTAATGCTAACTAAAATTAAAGATTAAAAAAAAGCTAACTCATAAAATTATTCAAAAAGCTCAAATTCAAATTAAGCTAACTAACTCAATAAACTAACTCAGACCTTAAGCTTTTGCAAACTAGCTAAACTACTTATGAACTATAAATTCAAAACATTAAACCAAACTTTATAAGCTAGAAATCTAATTTAAGTACCTAGAATTAATTACTACTGTTTTTTGGCTTTTTGGCTTTTTAATGACTTTTTAAGCTAAAGTGAACCTAAGCAAATAAGCTAGCAAATGAAAACTAAGACTTAATCTAAATTTACCTATATCTAATGTATAAGCCACTTGAATTTTAAAGTCTGAAAACTAAATAGGCTATTCCTAATTATGATCCAAAGACCACTGCAGTTTAAGACTGTAGTGGT
Source organism: Tanacetum coccineum (assembly GCA_026074375.1). Taxonomy (NCBI): domain Eukaryota; kingdom Viridiplantae; phylum Streptophyta; class Magnoliopsida; order Asterales; family Asteraceae; genus Tanacetum; species Tanacetum coccineum. The sequence goes on from BQNB010081297.1 coordinate 764, forward strand.
TCTATCTGATGCAAAGGATAAAAAAACCAATGTGCAGGTAACCAAATTAGTTACTCCTGCACTAGAAGCACTCAATGAATGTAAATAAACTTAACACCAACAAGTTCCAAGCTCACAAGAACATAAATCAAATTTTAGCAAACAATAGTTAAGAAACAAACTCCCCTGGTGCACAGTTAAGCATAATAAGTCTCAAAATGGTTTTAAGCTTAAACTAATCTAGCTAACCTTTTTAAAACTTAATCCAATATGAAAATCTAACTGACCAAAATGAAAACTCAAATTAACTTTGACTTTTGATGGTCAATAAGCATTAATCCAAACACCCCTTTATACATGACAGATTTCAAATGAGCTTGTGAAATTAAAATATAATGATTCAAACCTAATTATCAGATAACTATTAGCTTAAAACAAGCTTAATAAACATGATTCATTAACCTAAAAAGCTAAAATCTATTATCTACACAACTGCTAACTAATTTTTTTTTTGGTTTTTTAGATTTTTAAACTAATTAAACTATAACAAGATCCATACTATATTAAGCAAAAACAGATAATCAAACACACTTAATAAGCTATAATAAAGGTAAATAAGCACTAGTAAGCAAACAGATTAAGCAAATAAGCAAATCTACATTAACAAACACTTATAAAAACTAGATATTAAAGAACATAAGATAATAAATGAAAACTTACTTTAAGCCTCAGCTAAACATAAGCTAAATTCAATTAATCAGCTACAAGCTCTAGCTTATCCTTATGGATAAGCTAGTAAAGTCCATAGAAGCTCTTCCCAAGCTAGCTTCTCTTCCAAAGTCCATTATTAATTAAGCAAAGGTTTATTAAACTGATTTTAGGAGTTTAAGTAAATTAGGAATGAATTAAACTCAATATAAGCTTAAAGACTTAGAGCTTGTGACATAGTAGCTTAAAATTTGAAGGTAAAAAGAGCTTGAACAAGAGATCAATGAAAACTAAAATTACTTTATTAAGAACTAAATTGATTACATTACTTAAAAACAGATTACATTTGAAAGTAAATTACACTTTAACTTGAAAAATTAAGCTAAAACTACTACTATTCTCAAAGCTGAAAAAAAGATAATAAATGTGTGCGTGAGTGTGCTATTTATAGCCAAATGAGAAGCTTCTAGTCTTCCTTGCTCTACATGCTCCTTCTAATCACCACCGTACAATGTCTCAATGATTAGAGAGTTGATCTTGGCCCTTGGATTAATCTTGGAATCACACGGATTGCCAGCGTGGCAATCCGTTGTGAAGCTCTTGTGCTTTCTCTCTGAGTAATTGTAGTGTAAAACCCAAAATCTTTTGTGCCTTCCCCTCTTCCACGTGGCCTTTTGCTGGATTTAATCAATGAGAATGACATTTTACTCCTTGCCATTATGTTATAGATCACTTGAATTGTCCTTAATGACCTTCAATTATGAAAAACCCTTTGTTTTGACTGAGTGGTAATTTGGAGAAGATGAATGAACAGTAACAAAGCCCTTGGCGCCATTTTTCAACTGAAAACGGGTAAAAGAGTGTAACTTTGGGTAAATGGCAACAATGGTCCTTGTCTTTGTGAAGTATTTTTACAATTCAATCCCTAGTGTATAACATCTTTCCAATTTGGCAGAATAAGTCCCTGGCTTCTTTTGTGCTTTTCCGTTCCTCGTGTTCGTGGTTGCCCGTTTTTGATCGTTTTCATGTGATTTTTGCTATATCCGTACCTGCACACACACCCCCCCCCCCCCCCCCCCCCCCCCACCCCCCCCCAGTCACACTTCAATTAATTATTCAATGGTTATTGTGGTTTAGGGTTTTTGGTTCCGGCGTGTATGGTAATTGGGCTTTGGAACTTTTGGCCTTTTGGATCGGTGAGGTTCTTCTTGCTGATAATAGCCTATTTAGTCTTCGAAGGCACCATTTGGAGTGCCTTAATGTTTCTGAACTTGAAGGTGTACTATAATTGTAACTTTGGGGTTTTTGTTCTTTTAGTGTTGACTTTGAGAGTTGACCCCAAGGTTTTGACTTTTCTTGGACTGTTGGCTTCCGCGGCTCTTTGTGACACTCTCCGTTCTCGTATCCGTGTTGCCCATCCCTTTTGCTCGGTTTTCTTGTGATTTTGTCTGTTATTCCGTATCGCTCTTGCACACACTTAAAACACATAAAACACGTAATTTTCTTTGCCATTTTAAAGTGTAGTTTATTTGAGTCCATTTTAGGGTTAATTTTGATGCTTATAAACGGCATTATGGTGACTATTTTTGACATGTCTATCATAGCTTTCATAATTTTTAATTTTGTTCAAACAATAAATTGAATCCTTGACACAAATTGAGAAGATATTGGTATGAATATTACTTACAACTGTGTTTTACGATTTTCTTGTCGTGCTGATGTTTATGCGATGATAATTTCTATGTCTGATTTATCTTTAATTTGAGTTTTAAATCGTGTGTAATTTAAGGTTTCAGTTGTGGTTTTGGTCGTTCATCTCATCGCTAAAGTGGTGAAGAGAGTGGGCTTATGTATGTATTTTGTGTTCCTTATAAAATAATATGACTATAGATTTTACACATCAGACGCGCTACTGGCTCTTGCTGTCTTCATAATAGTATTATATAAGTGAATGGTCGTACTGGATATAAATCAGACGGGGTAGGTCCTAGATTTATAGGGGTCGACGTCCCCAACAAAGTGATTTTTAGAGAGTCTGATTTTTTGATTGATTTTTTATGAAATATAAAGGTGTGACATTTTTAAATTTGCATTTTCGAATGTATTTGTTAAATAATGCTTTTATTTATTACATTGTGGTGGAAGTTGTATTTAAGTTTGTCGATGACTTCAAAGAATGGTAACATAGACTAGAATCGAGGACAAGATGAAATAATGAGAACGATTTTACGAGAATGTGTTTCTTTCATTTAATGTACACTAGTACCGATAGGTATTTTTTTCTGATTCACAGCTTTGTCGGGTGTTTTTAGTATGATATAATTCGCTGACGAAGTTTCATTCAGCGAGACTTTTCGATGGGAGATGTTTCATTGTGGCTGGGACTGTGTCTCGTTGTAACTTGGTGTGGGGTGTTTGCTATGTGTGTATTGACTAACCAGTCGAGTGTGTTGCACGGAGTTTTTATGACGCTTGTTCAGGTCATAGCGCCTTTGCTTTCGCTCCGCACAGTATATCGGCGAAAGTCGCTTGAGTCTGAGGTGTCGTAGTCGATAAGTGTGCTTGTTTTCATCCATAGTGCCCTTGTTGACATTGTGCTTTCCAGTGCTTACGTATTCAACATCGGTCATGGAGACAGCGAAGAACGGTTGTTTCTTCGAGAACCATGTTGTTAGACAACATTCATACGAAACGTAAGGATACAAGCTAGCGCTTTTTCAATCCAAATTATATCTATTGCATGATCTATGGAGTCCATCATTATACTAAATTTTCTTATGTTGAGTCCCTTCAGGACTACCATAATCGTGGTGTCGTTGTGTCCATTAATGTATCTGAAGAGTACCCTTTTAAATCCAGCTTTCATAGCTATGCAGATACGGTTTGTTGACTTGCTCACTTAAGGATATGTCATGCACTCAAAGGACATGTACACTAAGCATAAATATTTGGGCGCTATTTGCTGATTAAATCTAATAGTAAGAGAACTACTAGATTATTAGTAGCCTCTATAACATTAGGCTATCTACGGTACTCACACTCTTTTACGCGCTTAGAGATGATTTAGTATTTCGTAGGACTTATAGAGCTATTCCCCGTATTCAATTGTGTGTAGAACTCTTCTAATCCCAAAATTCTTAAGCATTTCTCTTAATACTAGTTTTAGTGCTATTGAATTGTAAATGAATTGCTCATTAACTAGTTACACCTGTATTTGTTTCTATTTGATAAGAAGTACCCCCCCATCTGTGAGGAGGGGTCGACGCAAGATAATCATATGTTTAAATCCGTACTCACCTCGCCATCATGTCTGTCTTCTTACAGTTTCGATAGATTCTGTCTGTGTTGCTATGCTACTCATTGCTCATTTTGTTGCAATGTGTCATGCTTACACATTTCCTTGTGCAAAGTTGTGTGCATTTATCCGTTTGTTCATACATATCGTCTGTCTTATCATTTTGACAAGATGGATGAAGGTGTGACTTTTCTTTTTCTATAAAAGAGTGTATTGTGATCTGATAACCAGTATCCTATGGTTCTACAGTTTAATTTAGAAAGAAAAGCTTTTAATCTAATCATACCAAGGCATTAAGGTGCTTGTTTAATGCCAATATAAAGTTTCTTATGTTTCTATAACGGTCAGATTTGCTTTTTCGAAATCGATGAATCCCGCAAGGTGTGCACCGTCGGTATACTCTCATTCATTGATGAAGACCGTTTAGCCGGTAATGACACTTGTGTTTACGTACGAGTTTGATATAATCCTTTAAAGTCTCTAATTGCATAATGCATAGGCTAAAGGTAAAAGTTCATAAATGATTCTAATCTTGTACGGGGGCATAAAGTTCGATCATTAGATCAATTACCATCTTGAGTGTTTGATTAGAGACCTTGTGCCTAACTTTGTCCGCATGACTCGTTATTATGAGACACGATATACAGTTTCTCGTCAAGCCTTTTTTCCTTTACCCCACCACTTTGGTTTCCTATTATTCGTACAGTTGTCAACGTTAGGTTGCTAATTGGTGCTCAACCCCAAACATCATTTGCTATGAAATATTAGTAGTTGATTAATTTCTCCTGCTTATTTGTTAGCAATCTAAATTTCGTATATTACAAGCTTTACTTAACAATTCTCTAGATTCTATAGTTGATTTAATAACATGTTAGAGTTACTTTGCCGTATTGGGTTGAGACCCTAAGCTGTTCATTCTGGTTAAGGTTTCTTATGACATTGTCTACATAGGATGAGTTAATTTAGATTCCTTAATATTTGACAAATTTTGTAAACTTCATAAAAAGTTTCATCCTCATCAGTGTCCAATTTTCTTAAGTTTTTCTTTTAGTGTAACCTTAATTGCTTTAGTCTTACTCTAGAAGTCATCAGTCTACGTGCAAGGATGTGTCTTAGATGGTGGAGAGTTCATTTTCGTAATGTCATCTTTGAGAGATTCTTTCGATCATTTCTCTAGGTGTCGTTTTTATAGGACATGCATGTAGTGCTTTACGAATTTTGGAGAATATCCTAATAATTACTACCTTCGTTATGACCCTTGACGGTCAACCTTGTGTGAGATAATCTTTTCGTTTTCAATTGTTGAAACATTTACTTCCATAAATACTTGATAAGTATCAAGTACGTAGCTTCCTCACCTCTCAAGAGTTCATACTGGTAGTTTTTCTCTAGAGAATGGATCGATTCGTATGCATATTGGTATACACTATATATGCATACCCTTAAATACAGATGTCCTTACACCGCAATTGCCCTTGTCACGCTATGCAAATGGTTTCATTCCACAAAAAGTGATAAAATACAAGATAGAATCTAATTATAAAAAGATTCCGGCAAGAGATGAATATCCTCGGTATTTTGTGTAATGTCTCAAGCAGGCTACAATTGAGGTATTCCTAGGTTTGATAGTGACTATATCCTGAATGAGGAGAATATTATTGATAGTGATGGCAACACTCGATATAATTACAACCATAAAATTAATTAAAAAATAAAACCGATAATTTAATCTACGGGAACGGATAAAGATATAGGAAACGGGGGACTTAATAACCTACTGTGGATATACATAAATTAGTTACTAGGGAGAAATTTAATAAATTAATAACTTGTACTAAATTACGGTGCGGACAGGAATCAGGTATCGGGGGAGGCTATGATATACTGTGAAAGAAAGTTCTAAGAAATTACTCTCTGCTTAAATTAAATTAAAATCCAAAATTAAAAGATTCTATTAACCTTAAATGTTGAGAAAAATAATGAAGAAAAACTCAGAATAAAATCGGAGGGTGCGTGTGACATAGTTTTAGATATAGAACTAGGTGAGATCAAGAAACTAGGTAATATAACGAACATGAGAAGCTCATGACGTCGGGCTTATAGACTGACTATTGTTAGAAAAAATTAGAGCCTTTACTAAAGTTTATATGTTCCTGAGTAAATGTAGATGATGACTTAATTAGAAAATTTGGTGTTTTTAAAGTAAGTAAAAATATTTTTTATTATTAATTTTATGATTATTTTTGAATTTTGAAAGTAAATTATGATATGACTTAATTAAATACTAAGAAACATAGGAATTAAAACAGAGTCAAAATAAAAGAAATTATATTGAATATTTCCTCGAAAAATAAAATTTATTATAAAGAGAAAAGTTTACAATTCTGAGAAATTATTAAAAATGCCCTAAAAGTTTAATGTTTAAATAGAAAATGTGTTAATATTAAAACTAATTATATATTTTACCCTCCTTACGTGTGTAATTTCAATTAAAGTTAAATTGTAAGTGAAAACTCTTAGTATCGCTCTATCGAGTTAACTGCTGTTAAAATCATAAGCCGTCTAACGATGGGTTAATCAAGGACTATAAGTAACTCTTAATTGACTAGCAAGATCAAATAATTATCTTTTTAATTGTGTGCAACAACCTATTGTACTAATCAAGTCGGCTGGTTCTCTCAGACACAATTTATTAAACTATTAAAAGTGTCAAAATTAGCACTAACAGTCCCTGTAAGTGTGGACCCCGATTATCATATGCAAATGTCCAAGTGCTTAGTTGCTTACGTCTAAGTCATAAAAGCAAACTTTTCGTCGTAGAAAGGAGGTGCATTATGGGGAAATGTAAACTTTTTGTAAAAGGTGTTCATCTAAAGGGTGATGAGCCTAAACTTAATATAGCTAGTAGAAGAAGTGTTGCTTTTGGACTGCCTCAGAAAGCTTATCTAAGCTTCATGTACTTTTTTTACTTATTAATTTGGGATTTAAGCCTTGCACAAATAAAGCATTTACACGTTAATGAGGAAATGTTAATAGGGAGAGATAGGGAACTACTCGACAATCATGTTCGTACTACGAGATCTTCTATACGATCATGATCTTCCCTAAAAGTCACGATTCAAGAGGTTCTTTGTCCTTTTGGGAGCTATGAATTAAAATTACCTACTAATTCTATGCAGAAAAGCCTACTGAACTTTGTTATACAACATTACCTCGGGAGGAGTGCTTCACGTGGCTTAAATCTTCTTTTTTATAGACTAAATCGAAGACCTACGATGAATTTTTATTGCATTCAACTATATAATTTTCGTGTTTTGGCAGGCCTTATTGTCATGTCCTTTTTAATTCGATAGTCATGCAATTTATGCTCATGTTTATGTGTATGATATATCGTTTTATGCATTTTTGGACTTTGAGTACATTCCATTTGCGACTTCATCTATTTATGGAGTTTTCAGTAGTTCATGTCCAAGTTTTCGCTCTAATGAACAGTAAATCGTCGCTTATTATCAAAAAGCTATAAAAGCAAAGTTGTTAAGGGGCTCAAGGGGAGTCTTTTTTGTAAAAGCACTTATGCTTTTTACTCACTAAATAAGCTAGAAACTTAAGCTTTTGAGGCTGCAGAAGCTTAATAAGCTTATAAGCTTATTTTTCTTTCTTTTGGGGATTTAAGCTAACAAAATAAGCTAAAACTTATGGGAAACAGTTAATAGGGAGAGGGGAGTCCTAAATAAGCTAAGGTTTCTAGAATAAGCCCTAAAATAAGCTGGAAATGAGATAAGCTATGCTGGCAGTTTTAAAAAGAAAACAGAAAAGGCCTACTTTTGAGCTTATATTAAGTTAATCTAATAAGCAATCTAAATTAAATAAGCTGCTAAACCTACTAGAACTACCTACAAGCTATAAGGAAAAACACTAAGAACCTAGGGCTTAGTATTAAATAAGCTAGAAAAGTGGGGCTGAATTATGGTGCTCAGCACCAGGGGAAGGCACACAGTGGCCTAGGGGCTTATTCAGCTTAACTCAATAAGCTCATAAGAGCTTTTTACCCAAAATAAAACCTAAACAGATTGAAAAGACATGTATTTAAGCTTATTTCCAAAATTTGAGTTATTAAGGTTGAGTTAAACATGCTGGTTTTGGGGCTTGAAGTTGGCTGTTTTTCACAAATACACATGCACACTTGGCTATTACTTGGTCAATTTAATAATGACAGAACAAAGGGACTTTTTAAAAGGTTATTGGTGACTAGAATAAGCACTAGTAAGGTATGCTTAAGCTGTTTAAACAGCTTAAGCTTTTTAGCACACCTTTTGGTTTATAAAACTTTAACAGAAAATCAAGGGCCTTAAAAACTTATTTTTTACTAAAAACTTTTGATTAAATTACACTAATGAGTCCCACACACTCAGCCAAGATTGGCTGAGTGCACTTGACCCATGCCAATCCCATATTGACCCATTTTCAAGTGTAAACCAAACACCCCCTTATTTTATAAAAAAGGGTTGTAAACTGTTTTTTGGTAAACGTAAGGCTGAGAGAATTGATTATAAGTATTGTTTTAACAACTTAAGCACATTTTCATATAAAATAAACAGAATTAAAGAACAATTATGAGGCTTGAAATTTCGACAATGGCTACTTGGAATATTTTCAAAGAAAAACCTTTAAACTTTCATTAATATTAAAGAAGTTACAACATAAACTTTTGAAATAGGACAGAATTATAAATATTGCTAAAAAGACTTAATAAAAATTACACTAAAAGTAAAAACAGGGTGTGGTTCTTCGGCTTGGTTTCTTTTCTTTTATACAAGTCTCTCAGCCTTCCTTGGTCTTCTCAATGTGTTAGTTGTGTGTGTAGAAAGTCTTCACACACTTCTCAGCCCTTGGATTGCAATGTGCTACCTTATAACTCATCTTAGCCATAGATGGGGTCTCGGGTTGTGTAAGATTGCCAGGGTGGAGGTTATAAGGGTTATGGGGAGGTGGGAACGGGTAGGGGGTTAGCTGTGAGTGTACTAGGGAGGTGGTTTGGGAGTGAAACCGTGGGAAAGGGAGGTATAAGGTTTTGGCGCCAAGGGGTTGAGGTACAGTTGGTTCGTTGGCTGGCAGGTTTAAACATAAACTATGGGGAAGACACAAAAACAACCCCTCATCTTTCTTTTCTTTTCATTTCTCTTTTAAGCCCAAGTTAGTTATAAATAGTTTGGAAGGTGACACATATGGTCCCTGCGTTTGTATAACAAAAGAATAAAGAGGGTTTTGGTAAATTGCAAAAATGGTCCTTGGCTTTTAAAATTGTAAAAGAAATGCCAATTGGCAGTTTCAGTCCCTGGACTCTTTTTAGCTCTTTTTCTTTATAAAATACTTTTGAAAATAACACAACAAGTCCCTATGGTTTTGTAAAAAGGTTATTGGGCTTGGGTTTTGTGTTTGGGCTTGTATTGGGCCCACTGGGTTTGGGTTTGGGCCCAATTGAGTGTGTCTGGGCCCAATAAGGTTTAGGCTTATGTTATTGGGCTTTTTAAGGCCCAATAAGGTTCAGGTGGGTTTTGTGTGTATAATGGCTGAGGTTGGCTGTTCAAGGGCTAGGATCGGGCCTTCAAAGTCTTCACAGTCTCTGTCAATTGTACACAAATGGGCTGTTGTCATTGATTGAGGGCCCATTTGGTCTTCACAGTCTTCATAATTATACTATTGGGCTTTCCCGGCCCATCAGATGGGTTGAGATTGCATCCAATTAGTATTCTTCAGTTCCGGCTCCGGTTTGACTGTTGATTCTTCTGGATTGACTTTGACTTTGACTTTTTTGGACTTTGGCCTTGATTTTGCACAGTCTTTTCCATTCCATGCTCAGTTTTGTCATTTTGGCTTGGTTTTCTGTCTTTTTGGCACTTATCAGTCACTCTACTTAAAATATATCTTTACCTTTGTTTTTCAAACAAAGTAAATTTTTAGAGTTCACAAATAATCTTAATACCACATTTCTATGTAATAAAAAAATCATTTTTGTTTTAAAGGTAATAAATTTATTTACATCATAGGTGACATAATCATACAAGATCACACAAAATATTTTAAAGATTTGGCAATCTAAAATTCGGATTTTGTGTCAGACCGCCGGTTCTATTCTCTTTAACTAGCCGGTTCTCTTCTGAGGATGGAACCGCCTAGAACTGGGCTATAGGACATGCCGGTTCCATAGGTTAATACTGGCCGGTTCCTCTCTTCAGAGAGAACCAACGGAACCGTGCTACAGTACCAACTTTGCCTATAAATACCAACTCTTGTTTAACCCACTCTTTCACTCATACATTTCATCTTGCATTCATCTAACCTCTGATCTCAGATCACGTTTCAAATCATATTAGAGTTTTGGTGATTTTCTTAATAGGAGAAGATATACCGAGTATGTATACGAGATCAAGCTTCAAGGTTCGCTTGTCGCAAGTGTCTCCCATCTCATGAAGATTTTACTACTGATCTCGAGTCATCATTTCATTCATCATATTCATTCAAATTAATCCTTGTAATGTGTCAAGAGTGTATAGTGAAAAACTAGTAAGTTAGTTGATAGGATTTCGGTTGCATGTTGTAAGGTCGGTTTTACCTTTGTTAGAACCTAGTATTTGGAGTATGGGTAAGTGTTGTAGGGTTTGTCCTTCCATGTTAGGACACGGTATTTAGCTTAGTATCGAATAAAGGGTAAGTTACGCGGGTTTGGTTCTTCCGTGATAGGACCCGGTATTTAGCTTAGTACTGGATAAAGGTTAAGCAACGTTGTGAGGCTTCACCGCTGATTGAAGGAGTTTGGTGTCTAGTGATTACGAACTCTTGAGTAGGTGACTCGGAGAGTAGAGTAGGGCAAGGAAGGAGACCTTGTAGCCGAACCACTATAAATACTTATGTCTCATATCGTTTATCTTTATATCTTGCATATCTCGTTAAATTAATTGTTTTTATGTTACTTATCCATAGATCCAATAATACCTCAAGCAATTAACTAAGAAATTTTTAACGAAGTTTTAATTAGTAAACTATTCAACCCTCCTTCTAGTTTTCCACAATGTAGATCTAATACATGATAATACTATTTGTATCAACCATGTGTAGGGTATTGGTGGTCACCCGCATGGCCTATAAAATATGCACATTTAAATATAAAGAGTTAATGGATATGCATACCAAACCTCTAATAACAGATCTCCAAAGCAAAGATATAACTGTTAGCCTTAAAATATGTTGACTTATACGAAATTACATTAGATTAATATTTGTTAGATACGCAAAGACTAGAAACGTCAATATAGGATAGTAGGCGTATATATACCCTCCTATACTTCCATAGGAGAGTGAGGATTCATATTGTATCTCATAAGTGTGTGTTGTTTCTCTCTTTAGAAAACACACACACACACTATTTCCTTTCTCTCTCTACAATCTTAATAATATGGATACTTATTTGTTTAATCCTCCCCGACCTCCGGATCGTTAGTTTTAGGCTTGAATCTTTATGGGTAAAAATTAGTATCATGAGCCTAGGTTGGAATTCGTGTTTGTGGTTTGCTTATTGTATGGTGTTCGTGGTTTTCTTGCTTATTTCGAGCTTAATCTAAGCTTCTAAGCATTCGGCTTCTTTAGTTTTTAAGCTCTTGAGTTGGAAAAACTTGTACTTTTGGGTTTATCTAGCTCATAGCTTATTTGGTACTTGAATTCGTAGCTTATTGTCTTTTGAAAAGTGCTTATTGGAAGCTTATTCGGTCACGGTTTAATTTCTCATTTTTAGGGTTTTTTGCTTATTTGATTTAAGAAAGCATGGTACTTTCCTTGTTACTAGACGTCATAGCTTATTCCCTTGCATTTTCGTGGCTTATTTAGTGGTCCACTAGCTTATTTTTGCTTATTCGAGTATTATAGAAGCTTGTTTTTCTTGTTTGCATCTCGTTGTAGCGGGTTGGTTATAAATGGTACTCGTTTTTGTTTTCTAACCAAATTAAGCATACAAACAAATGGTGTGAAAGTGACTGCGAAGTGTACTTTTTGAAAGTGACTTGCCAGCGGTTTACTAGTATTAGTAGCGGTTTGGTAAAGAAAAGTGGCAGTGGTTTGGTTCTTTACTAGGCAACGGTTTACTAACAGGTGGCAGCGATTTACTCTTTTCATGGTCAACCCAAACGAAACTCTGCCCGTTTGAAAAGCCCGTAGCGGTTTGGTCGAAAATCCAGGTAGCGGTTTGACTGGCAGCGGTTTGCTAAGCTTAGGCAGCGGTTTGCTTAGACATGGCGGTTTGTCTTAGGCAGTGGTTTGCTTAGGCAGCGGTTTGACCATAGGTAGCGGTTTGCCATTCGTGGCGGTTTGCCAATTTTTCATAGCGGTTTGATCAGACACTGGCAACGGTTTGCTCCGTGTCAAGGCAACGGTTTACCAACACTTTTAGCCAGCGGTTTGTTCAACTAAATTGACAGCGGTTTGTCACCTCCTAGCAGTTTGTCACACAGAAAACCCTAGTTTTGAATACCTAATTTCCCAATTTTTTTTGGATGTGACTGAATTTGGGAATCTATTAATCATGTCAAATCAAAACATAAACACCAAAGCAAACATAACACTTAATCCTAAAACGATCATTAAAGATTCACTAAAACGTCAAAACGGCTAGGAATTTGGACTTAGAATGTCAAGTTATCACGGAGTTGATTTGATATCCCTTATTTGAGATTGAAGTAGGTTTCACGAAGGCGTCTACTTATTTCATCATCGAGACTTCCTTCTACTTTCTACCTTTTTTCTTAAAACCCCTCCATCGATTGATGACTTGCTTGAACGTATACAATAATGATTGAGACTTGGATTATCTAGTTTCCAGTAGTCGGGGTGGTTGGTTGAAGACCTGGTTACTATCACTTAAAGGAGTTACGTTGTAGTACTCAGTGTCACACGCAGATGTCGATGTGGATAATTTCAAGAGGTGTTGTACTTCTTATGCCTCTTAATTGAGTGTATAGAGTACTTAGAGGTTTTCTTCTGCATCGTTCTTCAATCAACAACAGTGCAAGCTTAAGTAATAAATTTGGGTGATTCTACTTTAGTTTCAAGTTTGGTATATCGGGTTTACTTCACCAAGTGGTCACAACAATAGCTGACTGAATACGAGGTTGGTAAGTTAGCCAGAGAGTTTAAAGGTTGAGATGTGATCAGCAACTCTCACAGGATATTTGAAGCTACAAAACGTCAATGATACTTCACAATCTAAGCAAAATCCTTCAAAGTTCTTCAATGTCTTTCATAACTTTTCAAGATTGTTGCTTATGACCAGAACTTCTCGTGTATATGGTCGTACACGTCAATGATGCTTCCGAGAGTTCGAAACCATCATGGGGGAAAACGTGTACTTTGATGTTATCAGGTCAACTTCCAAGGGGAAGTAGTTTATACTACTTCACTTAGTATGGTTTGTGAAGTATTCTGCATGCGTGAGAAGAATTGTTGCTGATCTCTTGCATGTTCTCTCAAACAAATATCCACCAAGACCAAATGTCATGATATAGTATAGAAGCAGTATTAGTTGATGTAAGATGTACACATGTGAAGGATGATTCCTTTAAGGAATAAATTGCTCACACTCGAGACTTAGTTGACTTTGGTGTAGCAATTCACATCAGCACTATTCTGGAGGAAGAAAAGTGCATTTTCGGATCTTAATTGATTCTGGTGCTACGGTTTAAACTTCGAGAAAAGGGATAAAGTGTGTACTTCAAGTATTAGATGATTCTTCTACAAAATTCCGTTGTGCACTGTAAATGTCAATGTTAGAAGATCGTTCGAGCTACATCAATGTTTCAGAATATGCTCAAGATACGGAACGTCTAGGGGGAAGCTGATTCAGAAACTTCGCCAAAAAGAAGTATATGAAGAAAGCTTTTCAAGACATGCTGCATAAATTAGGGGGGAAGTTAATCCAACTCATGCATACTACAATAGTTCCAGAACAAGTCAAGACATATAAGATCCAAGCTGGAGCACAAGTATCAAGACTAGAAGACAAAGACGTCATCTTCAGCATTAGAAGCGCCCTGGATGTCATTATATTATGTTGTATATGTACTTGTTAGGAACATTGTAAGTAATTACGTATGTTCACATATTGGGAGAAGATTGTTAGCCTTAAAATATGTCGACTTATACGGAATTACATTAGATTAATATTTGTTAGATACGCAAGGACTAGAAACGTCAATATAGGATAGTAGGCGTATATATACCCTCTTATACTTCCATAGGAGAGTGAGTATTCATATTGTATCTCATAAGTGTTTGTTGTTTCTCTCTCTAAAAAAACACACACTCTTTCCTTTCTCTCTCTACAATCTTAATAATATGGCTACTTATTTGTTTAATCCTCCCCGACCTCCGGATCGTTAGTTTTAGGCTTGAATCTTTATGGGTAACAATAACCTAAACCTAAACACTTATAACAGGTGTTTTTAAAAGACTTACTTCATCATATGGAGGAGTACGGTTCCAGATTGGTACCGAACCCGCACTGAATTGGTGGTAGCATTTTTTTCCCAAGCATGAAAGGGGTAAACTGGTACCGTACCAGATGAGATTCCGGTACCGAAACCGGGACCTATACTCGGTACGGGGAAATCGGTACCTATCCATTTCTTCTCGTTTTTTTGTTAAGCCAATTTTCTTTTTCATATTTCATGCTAGTAACTTTATGTGACGACAACAAAAAAACAAGACAAGACGTGCATTTTTGATTAATTTCGAACCATAAAGCGTGAGAAAACGCAACCATTAATTAAATAAACATATCACCAAGATAATTATAACTTACAAACATTCTAAAGCTTTACAAAATTCCACCAAAATCATATTAAATCGTTCAAATAAACAAACTAAATCGTTTTCAACAACCGAGTGTTAACTATCATCATCCGAATTCGATTCTACAATATTCAACATTGGGTTTCTTCAACAATTGTATCGTCTCTCTACGTAAAACCAACAATGATGTAAACTTGATGATTTGAGTGATTAGTAATAGGTTAGGGTTTAATTCTTGGGAGGGATTGTAAAGTATATGTGGTTGTTGTAGTAAGCTTTTTGGATATTTTTTCCATCCAAAAAATGCGACGTTTAATTTTCTTATGATTGTTATTTTGCATGAAACGAGACGATGGGTATTTGAATTAGCACTGTAATTCAAAATCATGACTACTCAAATTTTAGGTATTTTTCGGTATTATCCCGCTTTTGTACCGGTACCGAATTAGTGGTCCCGAATTTTTTTTGCTTGATTCATTGTACCAGTCTCAAATATATATATCATATATGTATATTTGTCAACGTGCTCATCCCTACTCGATCTTGTAATAACGTAAGCTCCTAGATCTATTGCATGAGGTCACCTTCTTCTTTCTTCTTGGTCTTAAAGCAATCAATTATAGTTTTCTTGAAGAGAATCACTACGATGGTTGCGTTAAAGACACCTTGTATGTATAAGACACTTTATGCGGGAAAAAAATAAAACCAATTCAAACGAGATTTTAGTGCTAACATATTTTTTTCGCGTAAAACCCAGTGAATGACAAAATCTTTGTTGGTAACATGTATATATATATTTTGACCTAATCTTTTTTCATTTATTCCTATATAACATTTACCAGTATTCACCAATCTCAACAAAAATTTTCACTGCTCCCGAGAAATAATACACGCAAATAGACATTGGGGTTATCGGTCCGTTGCAAAGTTAGTCCTTAATGACTTACATTTTAACAAAACGTCAACGAGTTATCGGTCCGTCGCAAAGTTAGTCTTTAATGAACCAACCCCGAGTAAATACTATACGAAAATAATCTTTGGGTTATCGTTCCGTTGCAAATTTAGTTCTTAATGACTGACATCTCAACAAAAATGTACATAAAAGGTCTATTCACCGTAGAAACGATTCGTGAAAGTTTACGTAAATAGCCCTTTTGTTTTACCATATGTTAAAAGATCCCTCTTATCTTTTCTTTTTGTTGCTAAAATACAAAAACTAAAGAAAAAAAAAACCCAAAACCCTCCGGATCCGAAAACATTCACCGCCTCCCACACTCATAAACCACACTCTCAAATCCCCCCATTTAAAACCTTCAAAAAAAAACCCAAATCCAAACCCTAACCCTAACAACACCATGCCCAAAGTCTCCGACACCGGAATCTACGACTACCGGCGCCACCGTGTCGCCGAGTATCCCACCTCCGACCAACAACAACAACAACCACAACCAGAATCAATCCCAACCAACACCCCAACCTCACTCTCCTTAGTCGAAATCCAACGCGACAGGCTAACCAAAATCGCCGAAGCGAACTGGTCGAAAACCGCGAATGACGGCGAGAAAGCTGCGTATAATGAGGAGCTGGTTAAGGAGATTTATGAAAAGGAGCTGTTGGTGAAAGACGATGGGAAGGTTAGAAGGACAGTTGTGTTGCAGCGAGTGATGATTTTGGAAGTCAGTCAGTATTTGGAGAATTATTTGTGGCCGAATTTTGATCCGGAGAAGTCGTCGTTCGAGCATGTGATGTCGATGATGCTTATGGTTAATGAGAAGGTATGATTATTTGTTGATTATGATGAGTTTTTAGTTTTGATGATATGTGAATGAAATTTGTGTATAAAATGTGTTGTTACAGGGTGCGGTTCTTTTTTGGTTAAAATGTTGATGATTATTGAGCTCTAGAATGTTATTGAGCACCAGAATGTTAGACGATTATTGAGTGTTTAGAATGGTAGACGATATACGAGCGTTAGAATGGTAGACGATATTTGAGCATTAGAATATCAGACGATTTTTGAGCGTTAGAATGTCAGACGATATTTGAGCGTTATATAATGTTAGACGATATTTGAGCGTTATAATGTTGGACGCTTATGAAGTGCTAGAATGCTGGCCGATAATTGTTTTTAGTTAGTCGTTTAAACATGTTATGTCTATGATTCTTATTGTTATTGATGTTGTAAATGACTGGCTTTGAAGATAAGTGAGCTCAGATTTGTGTGCTTATCGTGAAATTGTGTGGATTATGGTTGTATGATGTTACGGTTACATCATAAATGAGACGTAGTAATTATGGTTGTAGTATGGATTCGACGGTAGTTATATAGGTTCGACAATGTTATATCTGTTCCATGGTTGTTGATTCTAAATTATTAGAATATAAAGTGAGATTTGGCTTGTAGAATGTCGGTGTAATGAGATATGTATAGATAGGAAATTAAGCTCGACTGCAGTTTAGTGATGGTAGGTGGTGGGTTACTTTCCCTTGCTGTTCTCTTAGTCATTTGCTAAATACTGTACACTGTTTGCTTGGTTACATAGATATATGATGCTTAATGATTAATGAGAAGGTGTCAGTTATCTGTTACGCCGTAATATTCATTTTATTGTTTCTATGTGGTATTACAGTCTGTTTTACTATTGATGCTGTAAAATAACTCTAGTGTGAATGATAATTAAACAAAAGTTTGTATATATGGTGAAGCAGTGTTTGTTAGCGTATTGTGTGATTCTGTGAACATGCCTGTTAGCCTGTGTTACAGATACTGCGGTAGTGTAAGCCCAAATTGTGTTTTTAAAAAGGAGTACAAAGATGAAAATCGACTTTTACTACATGATAGGTGTCATAAAGTATCTGTTCTATGATTGCCGAATTCAAACAGTTTGTTAGATAGAAAATGAATTCTGGCTAGCAGAATGTGGGTATAAATGGGGTTTGTGTATAGAGGAAACTAAGATTAATTGTAGTTCAGTGAGGGTAGGTTACAAGGTTATAGGTGGAAGTTTTTCACTAGCTACTAACCATAGAGAAACCTTTTGTAGGCCCTTGTTGAGCTGTGATAGATTAATAGCTTGCTTGTAGGGTCTAAGAACAAAATAAATAGAGAATGTGTTTTTCTGTGCCCGTTATGTGTCATGCATGTAAAGTATCTGCTAGATGGTAGAGTGCTACTGATCAGTATAGAAGGTTAGGGTTCCAATAAATGTATTAAAGTAAACATCAAGGGGGCGCTTGGTTTGGTTGAAGGAATGGGAAAGATAATGATAATGATAATGAAAAGGAATACAATGGCTATTCCATTATATTTGATGTTGCTTAATTGACATGTTGGGGAATAAACTCGTGTTTGTTTCTCGATGATTCACTGTTAAAATCAACACCAAATACTAACTAAAACTAAATAACAGTAATTAAAATCAACTAGTAACAAGTTGGTGCTAAATAACAAAAGAAAACAAAATATTACTATTGATTTTGATTATATCATTCAACGCAGATCAAGGACTTTAAGAACGGATAAATCTAACAGGTGATTGGAAAAGAGAAATTGATTGGAATTTATATAATTAAAAAAGAGAACTAGAAAAATAAAGGATAAAAAATAAGTTATGGCAGTTGAAGCAAAAGAAGGTGAATGAAGTTTGATTACCCTCAGATTGTTGAGGAATGGCGTATTACCCACTATGGGGTAATGGATGATTGTATTATGTCCAACCAACCATCACTTATGATTTCCTTTCTCATTCCTTACCCCCTATAACCTCCAACCAAGCATGCCCTAAGGTTTATTTATCTATTATGATGGACCAAAAGTTGAAGGCAATGACCAGTGACTTGTATGTTAATGCTATTACATTGGATTTTGCAGTTTCGAGAGAATGTTGCTGCTTGGATATGCTTTTATGAAAGAAAAGATATGTTCAAGGCATTTCTTGAGAGAGTTCTTTGCTTGAAGGAGGTATGTAACAACATTACTTACTTTCTGGGTAGCTGTTGACAGTGGTCAAGGCTCAAGACTAATGGTTGGTGTTGAAAAATCTGATGCAGGGTAGAAGCTTGAGTATAGCAGAAAAGACAAATTATCTACTTTTCATGATTAATGCTTTCCAGGTACAAAGTCTATATCATATTGCATGTTATTACACAGTATAAAGTTAATTGATGTGAATTAACTCTAGTGGCGTCAATGATACTTCTAGTAATTTAGTGCACAAATGCCATAAAAGCATTGATGCCTGCTGTGTTCACACAACTTTGAGCACATCTACTTAACTTCTCCCTCTGCACCCACCGCAATTGTATTCTCCATTCATCATATACTATATTAGGTATGAAAATATACCATAGTGTTCCACATTACTTCCATGGCCACATAACTGAAAACTTTATTATTATGCTGTGGTACACGTTGAACAACTCATTTTATAACACTGTATTACCGGGAGTGGATTATAAACATTTGAAATGGTATAGACATATACCAGTTAGATGCAATCTAATATTATCACTAATAATAAGCATTAGTGTAACCAAATTCACCAGAGTTTCTGCAATCAGGTTCTTGACTTCGTTTTTTTGGACTTGTATGATTATTGCTTCTAAAAGTTCTTGAAGACTTATCCAGTTTGGTTAATAGCTAAACATGCTTTTTTTTTTCTGAGTGAAGACTCTTTGTTAATGAAAGATTTGAAGTAGATGTTCCCCTCATTATCAACAAAAAGAACCGGATGCCGTTTTTCTAGTAATCATTTGCTTTTAATTTGAGGGTGTTTGCTTACTGTTGCTTGTTATAACTAAAAAAAGTGGATTTCATGTTGCTTGATAATATAGTTTGCAAATTATTATTGCCATTGGTATTTTTGCTTTTAAGGTTGTATTCAGATTCTACATTTTTGAAGCAATTTGCTTTGTCATATTGATGGCACTGATACAAATCATATGGCCTTCCTTTGTTACAGAGCTTGGAGGATGATATAGTAAGCAAGAAAATAATGAAATTGGCAAGTCTTCATTGCTGGCACAGTCTATCTTTTGGTCGTTTTCAGGTAAATACATCAAGTGTTTTCTGCTATTCCTCAAACTTGCTTGTCATGTTACTTGTCTAATGTTATATTGATTTGCTTTTTTAGATGGAGCTTTGTCTCAATCCAGATTTGATAAAGAAATGGAAAAGAATTGCAAAAAAGACCAAGGAGGCAAAGAAACGAGGGGAATCTTTTGACATGTCAGTAATGCTGGAAGTAAAGTTCTTGAGGAATCTCATTGAAGAATTTCTAGAGGTGCTGTTTGTTTAAATCATGTAAGTTATTCATTGTCGGATTATGATCATGGTAGCTGACACTGGACTTTTTTTATCTTAATTGGACAGGTACTTGATTCCAAAGTATTTTACCAAGACGATGAGAATGGAGGGTCCAATGTACATGGATATGACCAAATCAATGAAGCTTCGATCTTGTATTGTGAGAGGTTTATGGAGTTTCTGATTGATCTTTTAAGTCAGCTTCCAACAAGGAGGTTTGTTTTTTAGTTGTTGAGATATCTTTTCTTCACAAAGTTAAATTATGTATTCGATGTGCACTTTATTTTATGCTATATCATATTTTGGTACTTATCGTGCCTGTTGATTGTCTCGCAGATACTTTAAACCTCTTGTTGCTGATGTTGCCGTGGTTGCAAAATGTCATTTGAGTGTTCTGTATAGACACGAAAAAGGAAAGCTCTTTGCACAGTTGGTCGACTTGCTGCAGTACTATGAAGGTTTTGAGATCGATGATAACTTAGGAAGGCAAATGACAGATGACGAGGTGCTTCAAGCCCACTATGAACGTTTTCAGGCTTTTCAGCTTCTTTCTTTCAAGAAGATACCAAAGGTTTGTTCTCCCCTGATATCTGCGTAGTGGAGATGGAGTTGAAAGGTTGGGTTGAGTTGTTGAGTCGGGCTGACTTGACATGCAAACAACATTTTCTCCACTTCCCCAATCTACTTTGTAAATATTTGATGCCTTAGTTTGGATTAGATAAACGTCATTATTACAATATAAGTTCAAATATCTGAATATAATCCTTTAAGCAGTGGATCTTGACTCCATTTGACTATTCCTCTATAGCAGCTTACTTTTTTGAGATAAAACACAAACCTAATAAATGGGTTGAACTTGCCACCTCTACTGAAGTTGTATTCATTTTTTCCTTTGTCTCCTGATACTTTGAGTTAATACCTTTTTTGGCTATCTAACAAATTCTGTTACTTTTCTTGTTCCTCCTTGTTTTGTAGTTGAAAGAGCTCGCACTTGCTAACATTGGGGCGATTCATAAGCGTGCTGATCTTTCAAAGAAGCTGTCTGTACTTTCTCCTGATGAGTTGAGGGACTTGGTCTGCAATAAGGTTAGTAGATATACTATCTATAAATATGTACGCATCATATACATATCGAGTTATACGTGTATCATATTTAAATTGTTCTCATCTTATTGCAGCTTAAATTGGTTTCGAAGAATGACCCATGGACTGAGAGAGTTGACTTCCTTATTGAAGTTATGGTCTCTTTTTTTGAGAAGCAGCAGTCTCAAAAAGAATCTATAAATGCTTTGCCATTATATCCAAATGAACAAATAATGTGGGATGAAAGCCTCGTCCCTAGCATCAACTACTCTGGGGAGAGCTGTTTAGCACTTCCAAAACTTAATTTACAGTTTTTAACACTTCATGATTATCTTCTAAGAAACTTCAATCTCTTTCGTCTTGAATCTACTTATGAGATTCGTGAAGACATTGGAGAAGCTGTTCCACATCTTAATGCATATACTGATAATGAAGGTCAACCTGCTTTTCGCGGTTGGTCAAGAATGGCTGTACCTATTCAGGAGTTTAAAATTACGGAAGTGAAACAACCAAATATCGGTGAAGTAAAACCGTCATCTGTAACCGCGGAGGTTACTTTCAGCATTTCCAGTTACCGAGCACAAATAAGATCAGAATGGAATGCTTTAAAAGAACACGATGTGCTATTTTTGCTTTGTATCCGTCCATCGTTTGAACCATTAAGTGCTGACGAGTTAGAAAATGCATCAGTCCCACAAAAACTCGGCCTTCAATTTGTTCGAGGATGTGAAGTTATCGAGGTGCGTGATGAAGAAGGTAATTTAATGAATGATTTCACGGGAAGAATTAAACGGGATGAGTGGAAACCTCCAAAGGGTGATATGAGAACTGTAAGGGTTGCTCTTGATACTGCACAGTATCATATGGATGTTACTGATATCGCTGAAAGAGGTGCTGAAGATGTTTACGGTACATTTAATATCTTAATGAGGAGGAAACCTAAGGAGAACAATTTTAAAGCAATATTGGAGTCTATAAGAGATCTCATGAATGAAACTTGTATTGTCCCTGATTGGCTGCATGACATATTTTTGGGACTGGTTGGTTACCCGCGCATAGCGGCGGCAATAAAAAATTTACTAACTCAACTTTTTACGTAATTTTCTACCCGCTTAGTAATTTCGTTTCACAAATGTATGTGTTCG
>BQNB010081298.1:0-29667 GCA_026074375.1 Tanacetum coccineum
GTTTAGGGTATGGAGTTTAGGGTTTAGTGTTTAGGGTTTAGGGTTCTAGGTTTAGGTTTAGGATTTAGGGTTTAGGGTTTAGGGTTCTGGGTTTAAGGTTTAGGGTTTTGTGTTTAGGGTTTTGGGTTCGGGGTTCAAGGTTTTAGGTTTAGGGTTTAGTATTTAGGGTTTAGGGTTAAGGGTTTAAGGTTAGAGTTTAGGGTTAAGGGTTTAGGGTTGAGGGTTTATGGTTTAGGGTTTAGTGTTTAGGGTTTAGGGTTTAGGGTTTAGTGTTTAGGGTTTAGGATTCAAGGTTTAGGTTTAGGATTTAGGGTTTAGGGTTTAGGGTTCAGGGTTTAGGGTTTAGGGTTTAGGGTTTAGGGTTTAGGGTTTAGGGTTTAGTATTTAGGGTTTAGGGTTTAGGGTTTAGTGTTTAAGATTTAGGGTTTAGGGTTTAGTCTTCATACTACCTTACTTGTGCGTTGTCTTAATGAAATATTACATAAACAACGGGTTCGTGTAATTCGTTCATTAATTAGGAAATACTTACACATCGCATCACAAGGGTGACGAACAATAGAATTAGGAGAAACATACTAAGGATCATTGCACAATTAAGTAAACACATTTATTTACCTATATGAGTTTCCACATTAGTTTAGATTTAAAGGATAATTCTATATTTACCCAATTTGAATATCAAAATTCTATATTTACCCAAAACACAAGTTTTTAATGCACAAGTACAACGCATTTAAAACATGTGTTGGGGAAATATAGAATTATGGTGTTTAAGTTGGGGAAATATTGAATTGCCTCGATTTAATTTAATTTAATTTAGTTTAATTAGCTTAAAACCAAACCCCTTCAAACCAGAGATTTTAATTGTTTTCTTAAAAATATAAAAAGACAAAAACAATCTTCTTTCAACCCATTAGACCTTAGTTATGTTTAGTTCGAGCTTTCTCAACCTATTCCTCTAGAGAACGATAACAACCCATGAGTCTTACTTATACTACACTACAACAGTTATATACTCTGCCTTAGGAGTTGTAAAACCGTGTGTTTTTAACAACCACATCAACTGTCTCTAAAATGAGGGACAATCCCAGATATATTCGGGACCGTTCTACCTCTCAGGGGACCGTCTTAGATAGACGCTCCCTTTCTTTTATTCTTTTATGAGACAAAGATAAATAATAAAATGAACACTTTTTACATTTTTAATAAAGAAAAAAGAAAGGAAAAAAGAAGAAGCAAGAAGTAACCTCAACCGATCCTTGGCGCCAAAGAACGGCACGAGCCGAACAAACGGCGCATGACTCCGAATCTCGCGCCGTTCGGTCTCGCGCCGAACTTAACAGCCCACGCGGTTGGCATTTTTTTTTCTTTTTTTGTTGTTGTTGTTGTGTGTTTGTCTGTGTGTTTACGGGTGTGTGTGTGTTTGTGAAGTGTTTAATGAAAAAAATTCTTTTTTTTTGTTCGTCCATGGCTACTAGCACCAGCAAGGAAGAAGATGAAGACAAGGTAATAAAAAAAAAATTTATAATGAATTTTTTTATTTTAAACCTCATTGTTTATATAAGTTCACATTTAGTCCCTCAATGTTTATTTCTTGTTATATTTTATATAAATGAAAAAAAAATAACCAACGGCACCAGAAAATGTGGTATCAACGAATGCCTCAGCAAATGTGATGCCGTTCAGCATTTTGCTCACTTTTTGAGAAAGTTACCACCACTCTAAGTAGACAGACACACAAGTGAGTAAACTAGTTGTATCTGAAGCTCGTTGGAAAGTAAGTCCAATTGTCATCCACCTGTAACTCTCCCTTCGTCAATTCCAAAGCTCCCTCCCCCACCCACTCACCTTGATAAAACCAAACAAAAACAGACTAAACAAAGCACACAAAATGAAATTCACGCGGCGCCCATCCACTCCATCATCCTCACAAGACGCTCATTTACTCGTCCGTGAAACGTTGCGCATCTCCGCTAATCTGGCATCGTCACCTGCTCCACAGGATGCAATTAAGAGAGTGGAAGATGATGAGTTTGTTGATGCTAGTTTGAGATTGATTTGTTATGAGGAAGTTGATGGCCGTAGGTTTAAGTATTTGCGAAATGCTTCCTTCATTCGGGCTGTTAGTTTGCAGTCCCGCCAGGCCCCCGTTGATGTAAATCTTCTTTCTTACTTTTAATATAACAAGTTTCACAATAAGCCCGGAATAATTCACATAAGCCTAAATGATATAAGCTCCTATGCCCAAAATTAAAGCTAAAATGTATTAACTTGTATGCTTATAGCATAACAGTGTAGATGATAACAAGATTTATGCATACAACAATCCTCTATGTATCTGACAGTATTCATTAGCAGTTGATACTCACAAATATTTATGTGGATAATTTAACTTGCAGGAGTTGGTTTCCTTTATAAGATCCTACGTGGTTCCAGAAGGTTTCCCAGACAGTGTTAGCCCTTCATACGTGCCCTACATGACATGGAGAGCCTTAAAGGTACATTATTTAATCATAAGGAGAAAGGATTTGGCTCATAGCTGCTAATGTGATTTTTTATATTACGGCTTTACTGGTCTCTTCATCCCGTGGATCTTATGTGTTTTCATTGTAGCATTTCTTTGGTGGAGCAATGGGCGTTTTCACCACACAAGCACTTCTACATTCTGTTGGTGTCTCTCAAAGCCAAGCAATGCCTGGCGCTGTAGCTATAAACTGGATTATCAAGGTAATGATGACCTACAATGCTTATACATGAATGCCATGCATTAACCTTTGGTTTCGGTTAATCTTCAGAGTGGTGCTTTATCATTGCCAACATTATCATAATATTACAAGACATGTTCTCCCAGGAAGATCAGTTGAAATTAAAAAGTATAAGATTAGTTATTGCATAAAAATAGTAAATAGATTTTTACAACTTGCCTATAAAAACTGAGTTGGGAATGCTGTTTCCTATATAAACAATATAATATCAGTTTATATGATTACTGTGTAGGATGGTTCTGGGCGCATTGGCAAGATTCAGTTAAGTACAATGGAATGTGACTGAAATGTCACATTAACCTCAAGCAACACGCTTGAACAGCCAAAAATCATATGACATGCCATATGAGAACTACCTAACAATTACATAACCAATGGCACCAATAGGAAAGTACCATCTAATTAAACATAAACAACCAAACATAGCTACTTAAAACAAGTGGAAGGGAGCTCCCAAAGGTGAGCAAACATAACTCCATCTCTAGACTTCTTGAAATGACAAGACAACAACTTCAATCGGGGGGGGGGGGGGGGGGGAACGAAGCCATAATAAAACCATTGAACCTCCTTAGCCGATCTCTTAGACTTCTTGAACAATCTTCTATTACGCTCTTGCCAAATGAAATATGCAACAGCCGCTACAACAAGCTTTCCAATAGTGCTCTTTGAAGACTTCCGCTTGGCAATAGGCAAAAGATGGGACATAATAGAGACAAGGGAAGAACCTGAATTTAATAGCCCCGCAAACCTCTTCATGTGCATCCAAATCTGAGAAGAGAATGAACACTCAAAGAACAAATGGTCGTGAGAATCCGGTTGAGCTTCACACAAAGGACACACTAAAGGCAAACCAGCAACAACATCCCAATGAGATAACATATCCTGCGTCTTTAACCTTTTCTTTATGATAAGCCACATATTAAAAGCATGACGAGGGATGCAATTACTAAACCACACAAAAATTAAAACCAAGGAACCTCATAATCCCTCGACGAATGAGTACCATACATGATAGACTCCGAAGAGTATACGAGGTTTTACCAACACCATCACTATCACGCCATTCCAAATAATCACTCTTATCATGACGAATTGCTGGAACAGGAATAGTACATAGTAACGGGTATTTATGAAACCATTCAATCGGCCAATTCCACATGCCATCATGAATTAAATCACGAACCTTAGTCGAAAGATTCCAACCAGCCCTAAATATGTCACGAGATGATATGATACTAGATAAGGGACTAGCATTAACACCACTATCAAACCACATCGAGACTTTGAGAGCCAATCACCAACGCATAACCCAAATGAAATATCGAATGAGTAGGCCTTAATCGCAAGATCTTCTCCAGCCCCAAGACATGTTTACCACGATATTATATCCCAAAAACTTCTATTCTTTCAACTTTGTAACTATGGATCACACTGCAACGCGTACACAAATACTCCTTAAGAGAGAGAAAGCTTCCAAATGTGCGAAACCAAAAGAGCTTATTAAAGTTGCTCTCCCAAGAGATCTTTTAACTTTACCCTTACACAAACTACCTTGGCACCATAAAAAACCACGCATGAGTTGTTCAATGTCAAGAAGAACACAAGTAGGAAGCATAAAAACTGAAGCCCAAAAAACATTCATAGACCCCATAATCATATTGGTTAGTTTAAAGCCCCCCCATAGATAAAGCTTGTATTTCCGGTCAATAACCCGATTCTGAAACTTTCTCAAACCAATTACCGTCAATCTCTAAAAATAAATCTAGATGAAAACCAAATGGACACCAGATACTTAACAACCGAAGCCTTCCTTCTTCAAAAGGGAGGATATGAAGAATAGCTAACTTGTGTGATAAGAAAACGTTACAGAAATAGGCCGTACACTTAGGCATACTTGGAGTTAAGCCCGAAGCATCCTTAAACTCATCTAACGCCTCCTTAATAACCATAGCAGAACTAACATCACCATGAGCAAATAGAACAAATCATCCGCAAAACAAAGATTAATCAACTCCAATTTTGAACAAAAGCAGTGATAAGTGAAATTATTAGACTCACGAATCCTACGATGAAGCATGAGCGTTAAAACCTCCATAATGAGCGTAAAAAGATAAGGAGAAAGAGGATCACCTTGACGAATACCCCTCTTCCCCTTAAAGTAACCATGAAGAGACCCATTGATGCAGATCGAGAAAGAGGTAGTGGAAACACACTCCATAATCCAAGAAACCATGCGGTTATGAAAGCCAAAGCCAATAAGAACCACCTTCAAAAACTCCCAATCAACCGTATCATAAGCTTTTTTGGATATCCACTTTAAAAAAACGCAAACACACCTAGGAACAACCGCGACCAAGTGATAGTATGCATAATCTCCTAAGTGAGTACTATGTTGTCCGTAATACTCCAGACCCGGAACAAAAGCGATTGATTAGGGCTGAATAACCTTTTTAAGGCACTCCTAAATGCGGTTAGCAATAATCTTCTAAAACACTTAAATAACACCTTACAACATGAGATCGGACGATAATCATTAACACGAGCTGGAGAATGAACTTTAGGAATAAGAGCAATAATAGTGTGATTTAACTCTTTAAGCAGTCTCCCATTCGTGAAGAACTCACAAACAGCTCTAGTCACATCCGAACCAACAATATCCCAAGCACTTTTGAAGAAGGCAGTCGTATAACCCCAACCTGACCAGGAGACTTGTCATTACCCATCGAAAACATAGCCTCCTTAACCTCTTTGCTGCTAACCGGACGAATCATATCAAGAGCTTCATTCGCACTTAAACACATAGAAAACAGATTATCAACATTAAAACCTTGAGTACGAAACCCGTATGACCCAAGATAAAATTCATAAAGATTTAATTAAAGCCTTAGCCACATCATCATTATGAAAAACAGCACCCGTAGCATCCGTAATCACATCAATCCGACTACGACTAATACGGCTCTTAACCGCCTTATGGAAGTAAGCTGAATTGGAATCACCATCTTTAAGCCATTCGATTTTAGCTTTTTGCTTCAAGAACTTTTCTTCAATAATAAGCGCTTCATTAAAAGCAAGAACAGCTCCAGCTTCATCTTCTCTTAACCTCACATTGCTAGGGTCCATATCTAAGGCAGTTTGCAACCGATCAAGCTCGGCACGAAGTCTAATAACATTATCATGAAGATTACCTTTCTCGTACATAAGCTTCCTAATCGGCTTTTTAAGACACTTCAGCTTCTTAACCACCTGAAACATATGAAAACCAGAAATACGTCTCGTCCATTCATCCCTTACCACGTCCATAAACCTAGCATTAAGAGTAAGCACATTAAAAAACTTAAATGGCCTCGGTTTGGCTATCACAAGCGTGGGAATAGAAAGAGCAGATGGAGAATGATCCGAGATCCGGTACGGCTGAAATATAGCATGAGCTCCCACAAATGCATCATTGAACTCAAGATTAGCCATAACCTACCCGGTCCCATTATTTTAAAGAAAACCCCATCCGTGCCCAGTAGGCTTCTGATCCATGTAATTGCAAGCCTCCGGACTTTGAACATCCCATCACTTCAAATAAGCTCAACACACTCAATAAATTCACGCATAGACAATATCAAAACCCGTGAAGAGCCCATGGAAGTATCCCCAACAAAAAGAGAAGCATTGAAATCAACTCGGAGACACCAAGGTCTGTTGCGAACATAATTCTTATGTAAACAAAGACCATTCCACAGCGAACGCCAATGAATATACCTGTTGTCAGCATAAACAAAGGAACATAACAATTCCTTCCTCTCGGCTTTAATCCAGATGCGAGTATGAACAACTTAGGCGTCTTGATGTATAACCGTAACATCAACATCGTTATGATTCCAGCCAACAATAATGCGGCGATTCCTTTATGTACAATGTCATAGCCATTAGACACCCAATCCCCATGCTAAACACAAACTACACAGTTCTGCGCTAAATTGTGACCAGCCACATGAATACAAGAATGAGCACAAACCGACAACTTATTTTCAAAAATCACTTGACGAACCTCCTATTGTTTAGGGGAAAGGTTCATTCCCCTAATATTCCAAGACGCTACATTAATCATGAGGAAACATCGTCTAAGGGAGTGCTTGCCCCCTGATCATTCACCGTTTTAAGCTATGAACTGTTTTCTCATGAATCGTGATATATTCATCAACTTCTTCGCTGTCACTATCATTAATAATGTTAAGATCAGCCTTAAGACTTGTTCCATCATTATCTTCCCAAGTACTAGCACTCCTCCTCCGAAGGGCACTAAACGAATTAGCCGTATTTATACAAGTTACCATGTTCCTGGTCTTCAAACCCTCACCACAAGACACGTCCACACTAGGCATACTCGGCTCCTTCACAATAGGAGCTTTATTTTTAGATGACTCTCCATTCTCAACACGTCTATATTGCAGGTTAAGAGGCGGCTTGGACAGCCATACCCCTTCTACTTGTCTCTTTGCAGCTTGTTTCGACTTAACCTTCTTCTTTCTTTTCACCTCAGTAAAGCCATCATCCACAACCTGATTCGGAGGATCTACTTTAGGCAACTTAGGGCACTTCTCATCAACATGATCAAACACCTTACAAGTAGCACACCTAGGAGGCGTCCACTCGTATTCAATGTCAATAGTAGCAAAAGTATGCCCAACTTTATTGCTTAAAGGAATAGCAATAAGCCATTGACATTGAATCTCCTTTTCAAAGCCGAGATTTCCTATAAGACTCTTGCATAAGTGCTCCTACACAAGAATTTCAAGAATACACATGTTTCTCCGAGTAGCAATCCCTCCAACATTATTGTTTGGCCAATTTGTTTGTAATTAGACTAAGACCAATCTCCGAATATGACCACTATAGGAAACAAGAGCAATTATTTTACCCAAACATGAGCACACTTGATCTCGTCCTTCTTAAGAATAGTATTCGGTGTCCACTCATTCAAAATCAGTGGCACTAAACGGATCAGCCAAGGACCATTCTCCATCACACTCTCCATTCCCTCACGAGTATTGAATTGAAACAGAAAGAATTCCTCATGCATTTGAATACGTTTCAATCCATACTTGGCCCAAGCATTCTTCACATAGTTTTCCACTAATGGGAAAGCTAACCTGTTGCCAATGAAGTATCCATAAAGGGTATTGGTGAAACGAGCATTAACAGCCTCAACGGCTGCCAAAGGAAGAGCAACAGCAGCACCATTAACTCTTTCAACACTACGCATCTCCTTTATCTTGACAATCTTCTTCAAAGGCTTCTCATTCAAAACTGATGCAAACGAACTCTTCTCAGTAGGCTGATTAGAAACATTCTGCATAGAACTATTCGATTCCTTAGGAACACTATTGTCTTTTAATGGTTCTTGATACGTCGTATATCGCCTTTGGTAAAATTTACCATCAATATTCACCTCCTTAGAAGCAATAGCATAAGCCATAACAGATTTTAAATCAACGTCGCATCATCACCTAATGACTTATCATTAGCCGCAATCCATTCTCCAAGCAAAAAAAACAAATTCGCAGCAAACACAACCAAAAACCCCAAAAGAAAAAACGAAACCCTAATAAGGGAATCGTAGTCCCAATAGGATCCGCATTGGAGCTTATCCTAATTATCATAGGCGGAGTAGACCGCCTGGTGTGATTTTAAAGTTAATATTCAAAAAGCATATGACACGATCACAAATGAAACCCTAAGAACGATTAACAGGACCTAATGAAGCACGTCGAATTAAATAAGGATCAATTAAATATGGACCTAATGAAGCATTGGGAATGCTGTTTCCTATATAAACAATATAATATCAGTTTATATGATTACTGTGTAGGATGGTTCTGGGCGCATTGGCAAGATGCTATTTTCTCGGCAAGGAAAGAAATTTGATTATGATCTAAAACAGGTAAAATTTTCTAGTTTGAGGTTATCTCACATTTGCCCTGTGTGTTTTTTCCAGTCAAAGCATTACATATCCGATAATCTGTTCTTTTAGCTTCGGCTGTCAGGTGACCTTCTGATGGAGCTGGGAGCTGGGGTAGAATTGGCAACTGCAGCTGCACCACACCTCTTTCTGCCTCTTGCCTGTGCTGCTAATGTGGCAAAGGTTTACTTTTGTCTCCATTTCCCAAGTCATGGCTCTGTTGTGAAACTAACACTGATGTATTACTATGATATTATTCTTATGTTAGAATGTTGCTGCTGTTACATCAACATCGACTCGAACTCCAATATACAAGGCATTTGCAAAGGGTGAAAACATAGGTGATGTTACTGCCAAGGGAGAATGTGTTGGGAACGTTGCAGACCTGGTATGTCTCTGTCTGGTCTATCTAGCCAGTCGATATAATAGTTTCTAACAAGAATATGAAAGTGCATTAGGGGTGGGAAACTTTGATTATTAACTTAGCATTATGATGTGCTGTGCCTTCTTTTGGATTACAAACTAGACCTTTCTTCCACATTGAAACTGCAGTGTTGGACAAATAATGTAGTTTTTGAATAAGTGATTTGACTTCTAACCAGTGCAACAAAATCCATTTGATCAAAAAGCTTATGGCAACTTTAGCTTGAGTCTGTGTCAAACTAGGAATGTTATAGTTGATGACAGACCATGTTAGAAGTTGTTTAAATCATATGGAGTGTTGGATTATAAGTTTCTCTTTAGTAAGTTAGTTTCTCCCTTGGCACTGTGAGGGTTGTTGGGCGTATTATTTCTGAATGATATAGGTGTCACTTGTTTACTTGATACCAACTTTATATGGTTGCTATTAGTTTATTGGTAGATTTATGACCAATAGCTCTGAGTAAAGCTAGATTTTTTTTGTTTCAACTATGCTAGCCTTGAATTGAATATGCTATTTTCTTGTGAAGCTGGGAACAGGATTGAGCATCATCATAGCAAAAAGAAATCCTTCTTTGTTCACCACATTTGCCCTACTTTCTTGTGGATATCTTTTCAGCTCTTACCGAGAGGTATAGTAGTTCAAGTTAAACCCCTTTTTTCATATATTAAGATATATTCATTTAACTTCTTTGTTGTTTTTTTTATTGAAAAAAACACTTGTTTGTTGTTAATTGCATTTCCTTTTTCCTGACCAGGTAAAATCTGTTGTGCTTCACACATTGAATCGGGCGAGGTTTACTGTGGCAGTGGAAACATTTCTAAAGACAGGTTAGTGCGAGTCACTTTTGTTGTCGTCTGTCGTTTTCCGTGCTTTTCTCAATCGAGTAGTTCTTCAGGAACAAATCATTCATCCTAGTAGATTAGCTCTTCTAATTGTTGTGCCCATCTACCAATGCTTGATTGACTTGGTTAATCAGTGTCTTTTTTTGGGTAAAGATTGGTTAATCAGTGTCTTGATAAAGCTAACCCAGGAACTCGGGGATATTGTAACTGTACTAATCTGAAACCATCCATCTTTAACATTAAAACACATGCAGATACAGTAGTCACATAATGCACATAATTTTCAGTTACATATGCGGATTCCCACAATCCTAATGCAATCTTTAAACTCCTGTCAGTCATGCCTTCCAATTAACCAAGGGAAGTGGTCATTTGGCATAGGTATACTTGTTCCAAGTAGTGGGGTTCTAAATGATATATGTTAAATAATACTTCCTACACATGCGATTATTTTTTTATCTAGAGAACCCACTCCCAATGGGCCGTTTTTTTGGGTAAAGGGGATTACCCCGGTAAAATATAGAATCATAAAAAAGTTTGAGAACAATGGAATGTGACTGAAATGCCACATTAACCTCAAGCAAGCGCTTGAACAACCACTAAGCCGTTTGAACAACCACACCCAATGGGCCGTTGGCAAGGTCTAACAGCACATCAAGTTATGCTAAATCTAACGGTGTATAAATTTGACTTGTCACATGTATATTTATGTAATAAACAACTAAACTATGGTCAAGTATGACCCTTACAACTTCAGTCTAATTAAGTTCTTGAGCCTAATCCCCAGAACCTTTGGTGTGAGGCCATTCAGCCTATGGCGAACCTTGGAAGTGTAGAGATGTATTTACATATGATACTGATATCGCAATTACTATGAACTAAATTATCTTTAAATAGACTTGACCATACTATGGATGTGATGGGAAGGACAAGTGGAAAAGAATGCTACTGGGTCTATATGAATTAAAAGAATCATTACTTTATCTTTTTTACTATTTAATGATGTTGTATGTAGTTGACTAAAGTAAGAGAACTCTTTTTTGGTGTGAAACAAGTACTAAAAAAGTGGCATTCATGATTTGCCAAGCATTGTTAGATGGATGGACATTGACAGTGGATATAAATGGCCATGTAGTTGCATTAGCTCATATCATTATTAGTACATATTTGCAACACAAATCTTTTAGTTGATGTAGGCTTCATTGCCCTGCAAAGAACTATTTTTGTATGTTTTTGCTCAGTTTGTTTTCTTTATTATCTTTAGCATTGTTAATTGATTTTTTTCAGGGTACTTCTTAATCAGCTTTTGGAACACATTTTGACTTTGTTCTTGCATGAAAAAAAAAAAAACTAATTTTAGGACTAAGATTTTTGTATCCTCCATCAAACAGTGTTTATCTGTTTGTTTCATACGACATTTGTCTTGGATCACATTAGATAGTAAGAGCATATGTTTATAATCTAATACATTAATCTTTGTCTTGGGTCACATTAAATATATAGCTCAACTATCCATGCAAAAAGAATCTTGGTTTTTCACCTATGCGTTGAGAATTCCAGCTATGGCTAATATACTGTCCGTATTTCAGAGCTCATATATTAATATGGTTGTATAATCAGATAAATTACCTCCTCTGTGCTTCTTGATTCAGGGAGTGTCCCGACTTTGCATGAAGGAAACATTAGGGAAACAGTATTCAATTTGCCATGGTGCAAAGACAGGCCTATTGTTCTTGGTATGAATTGTTATATATCGTTTTTTGCTTCATAAGTCAGTTTCTTTTGTTTTCTAGTATGTACTATGGCTTTGTGATTAATCAGTCTCTTCTTATTTGTTGGACAATGTTACCTATCACTGGTTCAGGGTCAAGATTTAAGGATGCATTTCAAGATGCAAACTCGTTTTATGATGTAGAGCCTGTCTTTGAGGTACCTGTGTTTTTTTTCCATTAGTGCAGTTAATGGTTGCTACTGTCTCTACACTGCACATGAACGTCTGTGTCAATTTTTCTTTTTCTTTTCTTGCAGAAAGAGAGATATGTAGTGGCATATAATCCTGCAAAAGGAAATATATATGCAGTGCTGAAGGATCAAGCAAAGTCGGATGATATTTTGAAAGCAGCTTTCCATGTGAGTACTTTTGGCAATATGCAGTTTTGCATTTCCACTATTTGATCAAGTATGAATTTTTCTTATCACTAGTCAATCTGAACTATTTTCATAGAAATGACAATGTCCACCCATTTACTTGTGAATTGGCTTATTTGGGTTATGTTTCATTTATAACAGGTCAAATGGGTGAAATAAAATAAGTCTCACGCGTCTTCATTTTATTCCGTACAAGTTTTTAAATCGTTTGTCAAGAGTTTTATAATATAATTGTAAGAATGTATAACAAATGCATTGCTTATC
This sequence comes from Tanacetum coccineum, assembly GCA_026074375.1. Classification (NCBI taxonomy): domain Eukaryota; kingdom Viridiplantae; phylum Streptophyta; class Magnoliopsida; order Asterales; family Asteraceae; genus Tanacetum; species Tanacetum coccineum. Next base: position 12,397 of record BQNB010081298.1, read on the forward strand.
TGAATTTTTTAAACTAGACAAACTTGTTTGAAGCCAACCTGAACCCAGATGTTTTCTACCGTAGTAATATGACTCATTTTACCCGTGGTTGTAAAACTCGCTAGGCGGCACTTGAGCGCTCGGCTATTTTTAGCGAGTAATTGGCCTAGGCAGGGAGGATTGGATTTTTTATATATGAATTTCGAAATTATATGTATGACATGTTCCTAGGACCAGATAATGTTCATAGGATCCTCGAAATATGTTCAGAAACATTAACACGGTTGTTTAAATACTTCTAAACAACTTTTGACCTAGTTAACTTCAAGTTTTGACCGGGGGTGATTATTCGGTCACTGACCTTGTAGCGAGATCCTGTTTTAACCGCAGTAATCTACATAATCACTTAAGTGAAACTTCTATATATTTCAGGCTCATGTGCTTCTCCACATCCTTCGGTCATCGAGACACGCAGAAGTTACCGGCAATGATCATTCAACTCTTTTGCCAACAGCAGCAGATCTTCAAGCTCATGTGTCAGAATCTTATAATATGGTTTCTGCTTTGTATGGGCCTTTTAAGAGCAAAGCTAAAGAACAGGTAGATTAAAACTTATATATATTCTCCCATTTTTTGCTCATTTCGTTCATGCTTGCTTGCGTAACATATTGGCAAACCGCACGTATATCTATGTTATGCCATAGAGGTGGCTATTTGGACTAGTGTGTTAGTAATCATATATTTAAGACATTGATTATTAATATGTAAATAAAAGGACTAGTGTAAAAAATTTAGTGTGATTTGATCTATATTGAAGTTTATCTGTATCGACTCATTTCTCAACTTGTTCTACCTGCCAATATAACTACCTCTGGGTGTCTAATCCGTCGTTGTGTCAATGTCTGAGAAATGGGTTGCAAGTTAATGCCACATTTGAGATGCTACATCCCTATTCCAAATATATAATCTAGTTATCACGTTGGATTGTGTTGTTAGTACCCAGAACTGGATCATAGATTCAAAATAAGAATGCTGAAGGTGGCAAAATGGGTATCTTGTCAAAAAGTGTAATTTTTTATGTAAGGGTCAAAAGAATGTTTATTCAAGTTTTTAATCATTTGCTCTAAATAATTTGTCATATTAAAATGATTACAATATGTATCATATTCTCTTATTTTTAAAAAAGCGATTCAGTACGTTATCTTATTCTCTAATTCTTAGGTCTTGGAATTATGCTTTGCCCTTAGGTATAGGTCCCCATAGCCTTGCCCATTTGCGTTTATGCTTTTATGCTTGTAGCCTTGTATGATTATGCACTTGTCCCCCTTGTCTCCATAGTGCTTTATCTTTTCTATATATTGTGTTCTGTTGCGGCGTATGCTTCTATATGTTTATGTCCTTTTTTCTCCCAAGTTATTTTGATGGTATTTTGCCTATTTAGCTTTGTATGATTGTTTGCTTGCTTTTTGTCCTATATCTTTTAGGCTGCTTATCCTTGTTATTGCACACTTTCACACATGCACATATATCTGAGCATTCCCATCCCCACTTACACTTGCCGGAGGTCTTCCTGGAAGCAGTCTTCCTACTTTCCGGTTTATCCTGGGTAGGGGTAGGATCTGTCTACATTGCCCGCCCAACGGGATTGGGTATGTTGTTGTTAATTGACTTTAAACCTTATGATCCAATTTTTTATAGGCTTTTTATTTATTTATTTGACCCGTCACCTGAATTGACCCATTCGTGATGAAAGTCTGAATTTGCTACCTCTATTAGTTGGTTTATTGGCTCTGTACTTTTTGTGTGTGTAATATTTCAATAAAACAACCACTAAGGTCTGAGGTATGTTTCGCGCTTATTATTAGAATGATTGTGTGCAGGGATGGGTGATGTCAGATTCTCTTCTGAATCCTGGTCGAGCTCGGATATGTGAACAAGTCAAATAAGGATGATAAATAGTAACTTTTTCTACTCGAGTCATTCGTTCAGTTTCACTTTTGTCTAACTTTAAGCATATGGATGGCCACAAGAGCATGTCACACAAGAGCCTACAACTGGCAAAAAATAGTAATGTTTGGAAGTCTCTTATTCGGATGCATGCATCAAGTCAGTGGTTCCTGTTTAGGAAAGTTAAAGTGTTTACTATCGAGGAATAATAATAGCAGGTAAAAAACAAATATCGTTTTTGTTTCGTCCTACTTTATTTTCTTTGTTAGTAGTTATCTGGTTTCTCCAAATATCAGTCTGTATATGTCAGCAATTTTTAACTCTTTATGGGTATATAGTGATTTCTGTATGTAATGTAAAATCATTGAAAAACAACCATGATATTGGGGTTCCACATAGGGCTTCAGGTTGACGGGTAGCTACGTATGAATATCAATGTTTTTCTGCTTTTAAGCATCTATAATGGTAGGGTGGTTGCGACAATTCATTTTTACATAACTGAGAAGGACAAGTCTGGGCACTTTATGACTCAAGTTGTGCGCTAATAACTTTCACCTTGGTTTCTAGTTGCATTGCGAATTGTTTGGTTAGTCTGTTTTGGGGTTGGGCGGATAATTGGTATTACTGATACTAGTTTTAGATATCCGTCCACGGACGGGGTTTTGGGTCCGATCTATGTTAGATTTACTTCGTCATCAATGACAACATCTAACAAACGGACATTGGCATTGGTCTGTTTTGGGGTTGGGCGGATAATTGGTATTACTGATACTAGTTTTAGATCTTCGTCCGCGGATGGGGTCTTGGGTCAGATTTATGTTAGATTTACTTTGTCATTGATGACAACATTTAACAGACTGACTCTGGAATTAGTAAATCTAATTTGGGTCAGATTTATGTTAGATTTACTTTGTCATTGATGACAACATTTAACAAACAGACTCTCGAATTAGTAAATCTAATTTGTGGGTGGGTTGAATAAACTTCACTTTAAATTACGTAAAAGTTATGTGATGATGTTCATATATTGCTGATGTTTATTTTAAGGTGGTTGTTCAAATGCTTTTTGATTTGATAATTTAGAATTCTCATTTAGATAACAAAACATAATATTGTTACTCCCTCTTGTCTCAATTTTTGTCAATTTTTTATTTTTGAAGTCTTTTTTTATTTAACTTTGATCTTAAATTATTATTTTTGTGTTGCTAAAAATTATATTAATGAAAATACATTTAAAACTCAATCTATTTATATATTTTGCATTAAGTATTATATAACACAAAGAAAATAATTTAAGGTCAAAGTTGAATAAAAAAGACTTTAAAAGTCAAAAGTGGACAAGTAAATTGGGACGGAGGGAGTATTAGACTGGTAGTAATGCAACCACACAAAGTGACACAACCAGACTCTTACATAAGCGTCAACTCAAACTTCTCTCTCTAATCATTGGCCAAACACTCGTAATGCAACAGCGTAGGTGACCGAACCATTTTAAAAAAAGCATTATATTAATAATTAAAATATAATTTAAAACATTACAATAAATTAGTGTTCATTTGTTCGAGTTGTTAATATCTCTAAATCGTCTTTAAGACTAAGACGAGTTTTCGAGTTGTTAATATCTCTGATAACTTGTAACCTATCTTCTTTCGATCGTACGGAATCATCTTCGCGATGTTGTTCCTCCAAAAAAAACTTGAGAGAGATTGCATTCTTTCTGTCTTTTAGAATCATATTATGTAATATGATGTAAGAGTACATCAATTTTGTAATTGGTTGAAGACTTTGCGACCGTGCTGGAGTTTTTATTATAAACCATTTTTTTAGCACGCCAAACGCTCGTTCCACATATTTTCTTGCTCCTTCATGTGCTTGCTTATATCTTATTCACTTCGTATCATTCGAGCCTCGGTATGAAATAGACTTAATAAAAACATACCATTCCGGATATATCTCGTCAGTAAGCTAGTATCTCCATTTATCGTTCACGTCGTTAGCCACAAGCGGAACCTCTGGTGCTATCCCTTCTTTGAAATCATTTAAAGAGGCGATTCACGTATAACATTGATATCATTGTTCAACCCTGCAACACCAAAGAATGCATGCAAAATCCATAAATCTTGTAAAGCATCGGTTTCTAATAAAATGAATTGATCTGATCCGGAATCACCCCTACAGAATTGACCACGAAGTTCAACTAGGCATTAAACCCAAGGCCATTTCGTACAGTCAATGCTTCCTAACATACCACGAAGCCCATGTTTCTCCCCATGAAAAGCATAGAGTTTTTCAACATCGGTCGATGTAGGCTTTCACAAATACTCCTGGCCATATAACTCCATAATCGCGTTACAAAAAACAACTAGACAATCACGAGCAGTTTTATTACCGATTTGTAGATATTCAACTAGAGAATTTGGAACGGCGCGGTATGTTAATTGACGAATTGCGGAGGTACACTTCACTAAAGCAGAAATGCTACGTCTTCCAACAACATCATGACTTTGTTGAAAATACGGGTACCTATCACTCATTTTTTAAACAATGCGTGTGAATAATTTTCGTCTCATTCAGAATCACTTACATAATTGTTTTGGGTGTACATTGGTTGTTCAGCGAAGTAAGGTGCCACTAGACGATCATGAGCACCGTGACCATCTTTAGCTATCGGTTTGCGTGGGATTTTTTGTGTTGTAGAAGTGGAAGCTTGTAAAAGCGTAGTGACGTCTTCAAAAAAACTCGAAGACTAAACTATTAACTTCTTCTTCTTCATCTGTATCATCAAAAGAGAATTAATCAGAATTTGAGAAATAAAAAGGAAGAAATGGTTGTTGTTGGTGTGGTTGTAGAAGAAAGTATATGAAAAATGAGAAGAGAAAAGGGGGGTTTTTATAGGAAAAAGAGGGTATTAATATTTTTTGTTGGAATAAATAAACTCCCTCGTAAATAACCAACAACTATGTTTTTTGTTTTTGTCTCTCCCATTTGCTCAGTCTGTTGCCCGACCAAATCAATGAGAATGATGTGTGTGTGTGTGTGTGTGTGGGGGGGGGGGGAGGGGAGGGGGACGCGTCGTTTGTCACCTAATGTAGGGTGGGTTGGGTGGGGGGGGAGGGGGGATGCGCCGATCACCACCCGACCGATCGAACCGTCGGGTTCCATTACTACCAGTCTTAACATTAAACAATTGATATTAAAAGTGAAAAGGAATTCAAATTTGGCTTTTTAAAGAAAAATAATGGCATAAACAACATAAAACTAAAATAATCAAAATCTAAAAGAAAAATAACACATGACACTCCATATAATAAAAAAATACTTTCTACATAACAAATTAAGGTTCTTCCTCCTATTTGGCACTCTTTTTGATAATCACTTCAACATTATCGACAACATCCGCCTCCTTATCTTTGGGAGCAGCAACTTCAACGACATTTCTGTTAATATGCATTTCAAACTGCATATAATATAAAATACGTGTAGTAATAATATCATTAAAAACAAACAAACATATTATTAATGAAAATTTTATTTAATCATCGTAATAGTTCGTTTATATACATAAGAATCATGAGGTTCATTGACATCGTGAAAACTAAAAATGTGAAGATTTGTTCAATTTGATGCTTTGATGAAATGAAATATCTACAAATAAAAAATAAACTGAATTCACTAAAATAATATTTATCAAGAGTTTACAAAACAAAATTAGAATACATATATAACACAAAACAAAAAAGATTAGTATTTACCGGCGACTTACGTCGCGACTATTATTTTCCATTACAATCCGATAACCTAATTAAAGTTTAAGGTGATATAAGGATATAACCAAGTAAGAGCAACAAATTTAAACGATCAAAATCGCATATGAGTTAGGGTTGATGTTGTAACAACCCGAGTTTCACGACGCGTATAACGATCGCGAGTTCGACGTCATAATTATTATTTTATAAATTCGTGCGAGCGAACGTCGACATTTAAATTTTTATTTGTCGTAAATAATTATTTTCGTATTTTATTACGAACGGAAATTAAATATTTTTATTTTTGATGTTTCGCGAGTCAACGTTTGACCGCGTGTTCGTTAAACGTTTTAAGCAACGTAGAAAAATTTCGACGCACTTCGTCATTATCCTTATGATGACAAATTGTATTTTTCGTCCTTGTCCCGAGTTAGTTGAAACCGAGTCAAAACTTTATTTTGACGTGAGTTAATATTCTTTTTTTAAAGTCTTAAATTAAATTTAGCGTGTCGAAATAAAAATATTACGAATGTGGCATGGCCCGAGCTAGTCGGCCGATTATAAAACAAAAGAAAACACACTTGTACTAAGTTTGAAGGACTAGAATGGAAGGAGGGATCAATTGTGTCTAATTGCCAAACTATTTTTCTATAAAAGGAAGTCACCCTTCCTCATTCTTCATTTTAGAAAAATAAAATCTTCCTCCCTCCCCTTTATTACCTTCGACCGGCCACACCTTTACACCACCAAAACCTGACCTTTATTCGACATGCATTACAATCCATATAGAAAATATTAATCCCCTCGTCGATACCTACATATCCCCGCAAGAATTTTCGACATGCACTAAGTATTTTGAAAGTTAAAGTTTGGGCCGAGTTCGGTCAAAATGGGTTGAAAAACATTGATTATGGGGTGATAAATAAAGCATTGTAGCTAGTTGGTTAATTGGGAAAGCTACGGTTTTGGTTTTTGGGTTACGTCCGAACCCACGGTCAACGAAAGGGGAAGCCGAAAAATGTTTTGTGTCAATTGTTTGTTGAGCCGAGTGTTTGTAAGTATTTTCTAATACTTGTATTATGTTTACTTTCATTATTTGATTGATTTTGAATAATTACATGTGATGAAATCCGAATGGGTCTTGCGTTGGTTAGAATAGATTGTGAATGGGTTGATTAGTTGACAGAGATAGGTTAGCTAGGCATATTTTGATGTTGTGGTGAGGTGAAAATGAAGTTTCGATAAGTTTTGTAAAAGTTAATTTCGTACAGAAAGTTTGTCAAGCAAAACGAGGTCGAAAAATCATAAAAACTGATTTTTAATGTTGAAATATGATAGAGTTCGTCATAATGTACGTTTCGGTATTTCGAACGCCCCATAACTCCTTATAACGAAGAAGTTATGGCCGATCGAAGTTTGGAAATTTTATAAGTTAGTACCAATCAGCAATTTTATAAAGCATACATTCTGATCTGATTTTCGACAGCCGTTTTGAGCACTTTTGAGTCCGTTTCAGCCTTCCAGCGAAACACGAAAGTTGTCGGGAATGATGTTTTCTATAAAATCTCTTTTTGGTCAAAGTCACGAAAACGTGATATAGCGGGTCAAAACCGATGGTCAAACTGCTGCGTTTTTATTAAAAATACAAGTTACAGCAGATTCTTGCAGGGGCATTTTCGTCATTTTCCGTCGAGTTTCGGGTCTCGGCTAAAACTAAAAAGTTGTCCGGAATATCATTTTACATAAAATTTCTTCTTTGTCCGAAGCGTGAAAATGTGATATAACGAGTCGTTTAGAGCGGGTCAGATTTAGTTATAAATATGTATAAAAAGTCAAAGTCAAGCAAAGTCTAACGTTGACTTTTGAAAGTCAACGGGTTAATACTAAACTTGTCAGTTGTTTATAAAAATAATAAACGTTATTATTTTTACGAGTATAACATTAGACTTAGCAACTTTTATAAACGAATATATTTCTAAAAATAGTAACTTTTCGTAAACGTACATGATATAATCCCGATATGGGCAATTAATAATCAACTTGAATGTCGAAAGTTCGACGAGATAACTAAATATTATCACAATTATATTTTGATAACGAAACTTACTAAATATGGTAACTTTTCGAAAATAGTAACTTTCTAAAAATAGAAAGTTATCGAAAATATAAAGTTTTCAATTTAAGTCACGTAAGATAAAACGTGAGGAATAATTATAACTTTTGGGATTTAGGTCGCGCAAGTGGATTTCTCATCACATGTATGAATATATATATATATATATATATATATATATACTTTGCTTATACACGAAGTACTCATCGTTGATTATACTTTCGGTAAAGAATCGTAGCGACTCAATTATAGGTCGTTATCGCGTTGGTGGTATTTTCGATGCTAGACTTCAATGTTGAATTATCGGCTTTGAATCAAGGTGGAGTTCAAAGCCTCGTTTAAAGTATTTCATATTTTTAACTCCGCGAGAGGGATAAATCTTGCATCTTTTGTGAAATTGAACGCAAACTGTTTTTGATACTTGAATATGATTCCTTCACTACTGAGTATATGCCTTTTTCTGTGTATCCGTTAATTGTCTACTTTGTGTTGGTGAACGCTAATGCATTAAATAGATCTATTGGGTTTGACAACCCTGTCTAGGGTTTGAATCAGTGTGAACAACGGACATGATTTGTTATTAGTATTAGAGGAAGTGCATACTTCCCGGACAAGGATTTTGTTCTACGGAATATGTGGTTAAGTTCGGTACATGGCTCTTTAGTTGGAAATCAAAAAGTTATAACATCTTACTCACACAGCAACGTTAATTTATTATTTTGTGGAACCCAAATTATGCGTTCTATGTGTCGATTATAAACTTTATGAATTCACTCAACGTTTTGTTGACGTTTTTAAGCATGTATCTCAGGTTATTTGTTGTTGATGGGCTTGAGATAGGAACGAACGCGCGAAATGTCAAGGAGGTGGCCTCGGTGAAATAATGTCATAAACTAAATTCAATGTTTTAAAAATCAAGTCGTAGTGTGACTTTTAGAAAATAAATTTCTGTATTAATAAGTAGGACCAATGTAACTCTGATCTTTTAATAAATGGAAATTGTGTTTTATAAACGTATCTTGAGCGTTTACTGAGACTCGTGTGCATGTATTATGAAGTAACACCCCAATCGTTGTATTCCGCTGCGTATCGCATTTTGGGGGTGTTACAGAGTGGTACCAGAGCACGAGTTGTAGTGGAACTAATTCTATATTATAAAACTGGACTACAACGTTTTTTGAAAAAAAAAAAAAAATCCGAGTCTTTCACCGATGTCCGATATCCGCGCGCGCATCGTTCCCGATCCTTAGAAGCCTTATGTGGTATATTTGATTGCATATTATGTGCGTAACAAGTGGTTGACACTTGGTACAAGTAATAACTATATATATGTATATAGATGCATATATGGCATCCGTTCCATGGTATACGATTATATATATCTTGATATTTGCTTCTTGCGAAGAGTTTAATTTCTTTAAACATTTCGATGCGATATGATAAAATTATTTTGATACGTGATGAAAACATCGTTGTTATACGACTATCTTCGAAACTTTTTCGCAACTTTACTTTTTATCTTTTGATGATGTTGATTCGTCGTAGTTTGTCGATCCCATTGGGTGACTTATTGTTCGACTCCGAGTTCGAATATTTTCCCATTGCTTTTAAATCGTATATGTCGTTTCGTAACCTATTGTTTTGAAAATTTTCAGTTGATGGGAGTGTGACTTTTATATGTCATCCCATGAACCTTCATTGTTTTGGACAACGACTATTAAATTATTCTCGCGTAGCGTGTCGTTTGGAAACGGCTATTTTTGGAACATCCGGATAAAGTTGGTGTGTTTGCGCTTTGATTCTTTTGTATCGACCTCTACTTAGTAAGTCTTGAAATGTTTGGGTCTGGAAACCCATGAGTTGACGGGTTTGAAAGAGTGTTAAGTCATTGGGTATGGCTTTGTATGGGCGTTTGAAGGAATTAAAATGGTGTTTCGTTGGATTTTGAAATTGATTTTACGGCAGTTTGTAACCAGCAGGTTGTGGAGTTGACTGTGAATTATTTTTGGTCTTACGGCACCGAGGAAAGCCAATTGAGATGTTGGTACATGTTTAAGGTACATGTGGTGAGTTGGATAGAATTTTAACTCTTCCGGACGAGTGAAATATTGTCGTTTTTCTAAAACTAGTTAAATCTGGTATAATGTTGGGAAAAGGAGTATAACTCCATATTTTTGTGATAACTTTTCAAAAGAAAATTTAGGTACCTGTAGAAGGCTCTTAGGGCTATCACCTCCAATTGGTTTCACATCAAAAGCATCAATAAATTTCAAATTACGCTCATTTTCGTAAACTACAAAAATTTGTCAAAATTTCTTTGGGGATTGCTTTGGGATAGCAGCTTGATGGGTATGTTTTAAAATATTTTGGTCTATTAAGACCTGGGAAATTAGACTAGGAGGTGGAGAAACCTCTTGGGTACATATAGGAATTCGGATGGAGTCATATCGACGCCCGACGAATGAGATATCGCCGAAATGGTAAAACTAGTCGGAAAAAAAAATTGAGAACATAATTTGAATGAGTAATAAGTTCAAAAACTTATATAGCAACACCTAAATATGTAAAACTGTAAGTTCTAGATATTGAACAAACTTAGACTTGAGCGGTCGTTTCGGCTTTTGCGAACGCACAGTTTAGGAGATACACTCAATTTAGTGTAGCGATAAAATTTTGGAAAAATGGCGGCCTTGATAAATAGGGGTAAAAGGGTAATTTCACCTCGGATCCAAAACTTTCTGGGCAGTGGGTCCTATGTTTCTGGAAAATAAATTCGAAACGCTTTCTGTAGGCAAAAACCTCATACTTTTATCGTCCACGGACTAGTAAGTAGGAGGATTTCAAGATTTAGGTTTATTGGATTGAGGTTATTGTTGCCTCAGGGTTTTATCTTATCACCGGCGTGGTGATTGTGCACTCTTTAGCTATTACTTATGATTTAGAACTCTAGGAGAGTTCATGTATATGTAGTTTATGTATTGGAAATCTAGAACCGTTACGGTTGGATGTACTGGCTTTGAAAGCCAATGATGTATCCCTTTTTGGGGAAAATTGGTATGTATGTATGATATTTTCGGCATTGTTATTACAATTGCTGTAATTGTTCTCGGTTGTGAGATATGAGTAAGCGTCATTGTATAGGTTGTGCTATGAGTGAAGCCTGGAGGTCGTGATTACCCCCGAGGCACTCGACTCATTGAGAGATTGATTTAACCCCGAGTGTTGAGTGACTTCAATTGGCGAATCTTTCGTATGTGTAAGTTACTTGCTTGCATAGTCCATGAGTAAGTATTATCTTTGGTACTTGCCGTGACCGTGACCAAACTGTATTCAACGATGTCTTGTAAATTGATAATTTTGAAACTGTGAATTGCAATAACGAAATTGTGTGTTGAACAAGTGTCGCCGCGCGAATCATATTGACTAGGCTGTATAAACTGATTGTGCAAACCAAGGAAAACCGTGTTTTCCAAATTTCATAAACTGACCCTATGGTGTCAATTAAACCTCTTTCAAAAAAAAGAAAAAAAAAGAGTTTTCTTTTTTTAATAATAAGGATGGAAGGCGGTGCTATCTTCTTTTCTTTCTTTTGAAATAATTTGATTTTTACTCTTTGAAAATTTTCTTGGAATTAATTTACATGTGTAGCGTATAGAAAATAAATGTTTTGACGAGGAAGGACATGATGTCGTTTGGTCCTTAATTATGCATAACCTGATCAACTATGCATAATTTAGGAAGAACCGTGCTATGTCGGATAAATCGTCACTAATAAAACGCTTGATAATTGAGATAAATGTTTGGGTCAAGCTTCCGGAAGGAGAAAATATTTTTACCCTGTTACGGATTTTTATGCAAGTAACCCTATTCTTATCGACTGCATGAAGAGAGTCTCATGCTAGTCATTATGACCGAGTTGTTCCGAAGCAGAAATACCTACGGTATTGTTCGGAACAAGTGTGTCTAGAAAGGAGTGAAAAATTAGCTAGTGGTTATGAAGATTGGGGGTTGTTATGAAGACGTGTCAAGACCAAGTATAGTCGGTGTGCTAGTAAGCGATGGTAGAATTGAGCTACCAAGGGTATAAACCTGATACCGACACCGAGAAGGAATGTTCTTGGAAATGTAAAGATTCCTAAGGTGGGTGGAAGCTGAGATGGTTAGTCCTGAGGTTGAAAGTGAGAAATGGAGAAGACTTCTCCTACATTGGATGTATGATGCCTTAAATATATCAATTGATGGTCGTGAAGAAGACTTCTTTCCCCGAAATGGAATGTAGTGGTAGTATAGTTGTAAGTATACCTGATGTCGTCAAGGATTAGTAACGACTTTCGTGCGTATGAAAGAGCGAAAAGATTGAAGACTCTAGCAGAATGGTGACATCCGTTTCCATCATGGAGGAACGATCTAAGTAGCTAACGCCTTAAACCAAACGGTATTAAATTAGGAACGTGAGTGATTATTTTGATTCGGTGATTTGATTCATCGGAGATATTACGCGATGAGATGAGACCAAGCCAACGGTGCTAGTTGCCATAAAGAAACATTGAAAATTTTAATTTTCGTCGAATGAGAAATAAGACCATGATGCTCAATTGCTTTTCATTTGTCATTTGACATTATGTGTTCGTATTAGCGGATTTGTCGCCAACCGAATACGTGTGAAAAATGTGCTTTATTGGTTATGTGCTTTACATGGTAGTGAGCATTCATGTCGCTTTTATGTGGCCAGTGAGATGGCTTAGTTTGTGAGAGAATGGGTATAATCACCCAAGTGAGAATTAAGGACGTGATAAGGTGGGTGGTCATCGCCGAAAGTCTTGTTGACGATTATGGCCTTGAATGTACCATGTGTGTGAGTGTAGGAATAAATAGAAATAGCCGTGTTCTTTGTTGGAATTATCGTCGAGGTGGCTTGACTTTGTGGCAAGCTCGGTACGATGAGGAAAACGTGACCGGAGGGGTATAAACCTAAGTGTCAGAATGAATAATTATGCCAAAAGCTTTAAAGGAAAGCGAATACGATATGTAATAATAGTCGTCAATGCTTGGTTGAGAGCGGGCGTGATGAATGCCTTAGTATGAGGCCAATTCATCGAGTCATTATGTAAAAGATGGCGAGCATACAATAGGTATCTATATGATTATATGGGCATGGTAACAATATCGTAAGATGTTTAGGATATCTCATGTGTTTCGGATTATTTTTTGCGACCGGTAGGGTATTACTAAACGAGAGCGGAAGGGCGACATGTGTATTTTGGTTTTGGATAATGATGAGTATTTTAATCTGGATAATGATATAAATACATATCGGTGTTGATTATTAGCGTCTACCTTGATTTTAGTAAGTGACGTATGTTTTGGATTTTTGGTAATGAAATATATTCTCGGTTTTGAATATTGGTATAATTCCGTATTTGAGTGCGACATATATTTTGATTTTAATTAACGACGTAAGCTTCGGTCTTGGTTTTTTTTATAAGCAAGGTGCGTTTGGTTTTGTTGTTTTTATGATCCCCAACTAAGTTTGGATCGATCATCCATTTTAGAAAAATTTCTCGTGAGAACGACGTAATAATTGTTTTAATCGGATATATTATGCGACGTATATTGTCCCTTATGAAGAGCGCGACTATAAAAATTAGAACGACGTGATTTGGTTTTGTGGAATATATTTTCGAGATTTGTTTTTCCTCTTGTGATAAGAGCCTTCACGATTGTATCTTTATTTTGTTGGTATAATTACCATTTGTTTCGACTGACTTTCCATCCGGAATGGTCAAGGCAAGTGGAGATCGTACCCTTTGTTTGAGTAAGAACGCATGAGCCTGCGTGATAACGAGAAGCCATCGTGCCACGAATGAATGATAAGGCGAGTAAGAAAGGACGAGTACCGATGACGGCGCTCCTTTAAGGTGGGTGGAATGTGACAACCCAAGTTTTACAACGCGTATGACGATCGCGAGTTCGACGTCATTATTATTATTTTACGGGTTTTCGTAAGCGAACGTCGACATTTAAAAATTTTATTTGTCGATAATAAATATTTTCGTATTTTATTACGAATAAATTGGAGAAAATTTAATAATTTTTATTTTTGACATTTCGCGAGTCACCGTTTGACCGCGAGTGCGTTAATCGTTTCGAGCCTCGTAAAATTTACGACGCACCTTGTTATTATTTTTATGATCATAAAATATTATTTTTATGAACCATGTCGTATTTGTTCCCCGACCTTGGCCATAGCTCGCGTTTAATTAAAAGTGGGTACAAGTTACTTTTTTATTCAAAATATACACAAGTATTTAACAAAGGAGTAAAAAGAAAAAAAATTATAATTTCACATGCAAAAGGCCATAGGCTGACGCCTAGCCTTACACACACACACTATTGTTTTCTTTTTCAATATATAATGATTACATTATTTTGGTTGCTTCCAAGGTGAGTTAGACTTTTTACATAAGCACAAGAAATTATTCATAGTCCCAAAAATTTGTTGTTTTCCTCTTTTCTTTGCTCTTTATCCGGCCACCAACACAAACACATATACAAATTTTATTTTCAACTTTTGATCAATAGTATTTATTCAAATATCATTCAAAGGTAGTTTGGATCAACTAAGAACCAAGTTTTAGCTTGTTCTTCCTCCCTTTTCCTTCTCGTGATCAAACGAGCCAAAACAAACACCTTTTGGTGTTTTAATTTTTCTAGCCATCCCCAAATTGTTTAGAAAATATTTATTTGATCATCCAAGCAATAAAAAGAGACATGCAAAAAGGTTTTGTTAAGGTTGAGTTTTATTGAAACAAAAGGGGGTTTTCGGTTTGGTTTTGGGTGATTGGTCGCGGGTTCGAACCGAGCAAGACACACAAAAGGGGGTGTGTGGATTTATTTATTTTGTTGACATATTAATATTTGGATTGGCCTAAGTTTGCTTTGGTTTGGTCCGGGTTGTGGTGAGCCGCGGCTAGGAACAAAGGGACGAGACAAGTGCATTTATTTTTCGACTTTGCTCCGTATAGCTTTGTGAGCCTTCCTTTTTATACTTATTTCGACTATTTCATTTATTTGATTCGACTTTGATAAATATGTATATATGTGATGAAATCGATTGAAACTTGCGGCGTTAGTATATTGTGATATTGATATTAAAGTAGGATTAGTATGAAATTATAAGGTATATTGGATGTATTTTTGATGAGTTTTTGGGTCGAAAACGAGTTTTAACGCATTTTGTATCGGGTCATTTTGACCAGAAAACGGTACCTATGTTTCGGGGTCCGATATTTTAAAAAGATGGATTTTTGTTTTTGAAATATAATAAAGCTTTCCTAGACAGACGTTTTGATATAAAACGGGACTTCTAACTCCCAATAACGAAGAAACTAGAGCTAGATAGATATATACACTTTAGTAGAAAAATAAGTCATTTTAATATATACATTAAATCTGACAGCTTTGGTAATTTGACGTTTTGAGCACTTTCGAGTCCGTTTCGGCCTTCCGGCGAAACACAAACGTTGCTCGGAATGACGTTTTCTATAAAATCTCTTTTTGGTCAAAGTCACGAAAATGCGATATAGCAGGTCAAAACTGGTGGTCAAAGTCTGCGTTTTTATTAAAATTGTCAAAGCTACAGGAGATTCTTGCAATGGCATTTTGGTCATTTTTGTTGAGTTTCGGGTCTCGGCTAAAACTAAAAAGTTGTCCGGAATATCTTTTCGCATAAAATTTCTTCTCTGTCCGAATCGTGAAAACGTGATATAACGGGTCGTTTGGAGCGGGTCAGATTTGATAAAATAAATAAACATAAAGTCAAAGTTAAATAAAGTCTAGCGTTGACTTTTAAAAGTCAACGGGTTGATACTAAACTTGTCGGTTGTTTATAAAAATAATAAACGCTATTATTTTTACGAGTATAACAATTTTGACGTAACGACTTTTATAAGTGGATGCATTTCTAAAAATAGTAACTTTTTGTAAACATACGGGATATAATCCCGATACGAGAAATAAATAACCACCTTGAACGTCGAGGATTCGACGAGACGAATTAATATTATTATGAATATAATTGGATAACGAGACTTACTAAAGATGGTAACTTTCCGAAAATGATAACTTTCTAAAAATAGAAAGTTTCTTAAAATAGAAAGTCTTCGAGTAAATTATAAAAGAACGATCGTAACCTAATATTGTAAGGTTTTAGGATCTAAGGCGCAAGTGGATTTCTCATCACATGTATGAATACATATATTATCTATATATGATTTTGTTGATACGATGTACGCATCGTCGATCGTACTTTTCGGTATAGTAATCGAGCGACTCTAATTATAGGTCGTGATCGCGTTTATGGATTATCGTGCTAGACTTCATTATTTGATCATCGGCTTTTGATCAAGGTGAGTTCATAGCCTCGCTTTTAAAGTTTTCAAGGTTTTTAAACTCCGCGAGGGGGATATATTGCTTGTTTTGTGAAATTGAACGCAAACTGTTTTTGATACTTGAATATGATTCCTTCACTACTGAGTATATGCCTTTTTCTGTGTATCCGTTAATTGCCTACTTTGTGTTGGTGAACGCTAATGCATTAAATAGATCTATTGGGTTTGACAACCCTGTCCGGGGTTTGAATCAGTGGTGAGCACCCCGTAACGGACATTTTGTTATTAGTATTAGGGGAAGTGGCATACTTCCCGGACATGATTTCGTCCTACGGGATGAATGTGTTAAGTTTCGGTACATGGGCTCTTTAGTTGGAAATCATAAAAGTTATAACTTGCTTACTCACAAAGCAACGTTATTGATGTTTTGTGGAACCCAAATTATGCGTTCTATGTGTCGATTATAAACTCTATGAATTCACTCAACGTTTTGTTGACGTTTTTAAGCATGTATCTCTGGTTATTTGCTGTTGGTGGCTTTGGATTAAACGGAACGCGGATATCAAGGACGGTGTCTCGGTGAAGTTGTGTCATAAACTAAACAAGTGTTTTAGAAATTAAGTCGTGTTGAGGCTTTTGGAGATAAATTTATGTATTATTATTGGGACCAATGTAACTCTGATATTTCTAATAAATGAAATTGTGTTTTATAAACGTATCTTTGCACGTTTATTGGGACTCGTGTGCATGTGTTATAAAGTAGCACCCCAAATATTTCCGCTGCGTGTCGCATTTTGGGGGTGTTACAAGGACCATCACCATTCAAGATCACTTGCCACAAACTATAATCTGTGTTAGTGAGGTACTGCTCCATCCTCATGCTCCAAAGGGTATATTCACCCTTATTGAGGATAGGAAGTTTTACAGTAGACACCATTTGAGGAGATTCTACTAGTGCTATTTGTGTTGCAGGTTCTTCACCAGACATTGTGTATTTTAGGAAGAGATCTAGATCTGATAAAGTTCTTCTTATTCAGAGTTTCTCCACAAGCTCTGATACCACTTGTGAAGTCCCAATTAAACGGATCTTCTTTAG
>BQNB010081299.1:3618-29667 GCA_026074375.1 Tanacetum coccineum
TGGAAGGTGGAATCCCTGTGTGGATTCCCTTTCAAATGCTTCTTAGATGCATACAAAGGCTATCATCAAATACAAACGGCGGAAGAAGACGAGGAAAAAAAAGCTTTCATTACTAGCCAAGGAATATTTTGCTATACAAAGATGCCTTTTGTCATGAGGAATGCCAGAGCAACTTACCAGCGCTTGGTAGATGATACACCCAAATACGTATATATATATAATAATATATAGTATAATAGGATATAATCAATGATAGTATAGTAAGTATTTTCCGTCGGGTTCTAGAAAATCGCTTTTAACCAAAGCAATTATCAAAAACCTCCCGGGTCGTTTCCTCGGCGAGAAGTGAATGGAAATCTACGTTCAAGTTGTAAATCAAGATTGATTATCATTTAAGTTTTTGGGTTTGGTTTTCTAAATCTACTAAAAGGGAAAGCATGTAAAAAGGAAGCTATACAAGAATAAAGAGCACAATTAAATTCTAAGATTTAAAACTACAAGATTATACTAAAATTGATCTAAAAGATATAAATGACGAAAATGCTTGCTAAGTGACGTGAAATGTTTATTAAGTGCGGATTAGGTTCAAGAAATTAAATGACAAGTGAATTAAAATGCTTTAAAATAAATGACGAGTAATTAAATTGCATTAAAAGTAAATGACAGAATGTAAATTGGAAAATACTAATGACTATTAATTTTTTTAGAACCTTTTTAAACCCGCACTTAAATTCCAAATCACTAATCATAAATCCACACCTAAATCCCAAATCACTAATTACTTAGCAAACACTAATTAAACTACTCGCTACTCATAAACAAATTAAATTTAACTAAGCTAAACATTTTAAACAAACATAGCATTTAAAAATAAATCTACACTAAGCATGGCAAAAATTATAAAACGATAAAATAAAATTATACTAATTAATTGAAAAGGGATAGAAAATGGAACCGAATTGGAGACCTACAATTAAACGAATACCACCCAATTTATTTAACTAAAACAACTAGTCAAAGTCGGTCTAGCTAAATAAACCCGTAAGCTCCACGCCTCATGAGTAGACCGGTACCGTAAAAAAACACAAATTGTTAACAGTTTGTAAATCTATTTGCAAATTTACTCTTTCTGTTTGAAGCAAATGTTCCTATGTCTTAGTCTAATCCAACATGAGTCCAAATAATAATTCAAACCCAATCAATTAACTACTTAAACTTCATTTAGGCCCAATTTTGATTCGTACAATCTAAATGTGGCTCTTTTGCTTAATGTATAAACCAAACGCACAGCCGAGAAACTAGTTAAACTAAATTGACTTTTTCTAATAAGCTAAAACTCAAATTGAAGTAAATTTTGAGAATCCTAACTATTAAATTCGATTAAGCAACTAGTTATCTTAAACGAAAAAATTAAAAGTAATGAACAAATTAGGAAAACGAATGAAAACTAAAATCACCATAATTGAATAAGCTATTTTAGTGACAATTAGAATACACTCTAATAAGCAATGATGCGCAATTAAAAGCTACTAATGATGAAAACTAAACTAACTAAATTCAATTAAGCTATTAATTTCATAGACAAATCACTATTAACCACTACAAATTAAGCAAACCAGTTAGGAGACAAGTATTTCATGAAACCAAAATAAGCACAACGATTAGCTAGATTTGATCTTATTATAGCTTATTATTTGAAAAGTGCTTTAAAAACAATTGAAAATGAATCAAAAGAGCTTTGTGAGCTTTTAGGAATCACTTTCTAAGCTTTTAAAAGCTTTTGACAATAATAAGCCACAAAAATAAACACAAAAGTACAGCTTATTGAATAAGCTTCATGAAAGGAAAAGAAAATGAGAGATTAAGCAACAAATAAGCAAATTGAGATCATCAACAAACTTTAACCTGAATTTATTACATCATATTAATAAGCTTGCAAAATAAGAAAGTTACAATAAGCTGGAAAGTAAAAATAATAGAAGATTAAGCCCACCAAATAACTTTCATCTCTTCAAAATGTTTACAATATGCTCGAAATAAGCTGATGCCCAACTTTTACAACAATTGAAAATAAGCTAAACATTTAAAAAGCTAATAAAACTACCTAACTAATCCTAAACTAAAAAAAACTCCACAACTATGAGGGAGCGTTTTAAATTTATAAGGAGTGAGGGGGTCATTTTTGTAAATTTTGTCCCATCATTTGGTGAATATGAGCAGCCAATCATTTCCCATTATTTGAGTTGCCTCGGATCGCCACATTTTAAAAGTTGATCCAGCCGCTAGCCTTGTGACACGTGGTCTTGGAGTTAGCCTCAATGCTACGCAGCTTATTTCCATCCGTTTGATCTTTTGTACCAATTTGAATTGAGAATTGAAGTGAATATTAATGCTCCGCCACATGGCCTCATTTAATTCGTCCCCTTTTTCTCTAGTGCGTATACACGTGACTGTCTTGTTATTTATTTTCAATGCATGTGCCTATGACGTCATCATATGTCACCTTTTTATAAATCAGATTTTATTTAATCCTTGTTGGGCTTATTTTTGGTTTATGCTAACTTAGGCTGGTTTGGCCCGTTAAATGGGTTACGTGCTGGCCCAATAAGATCCGAAGGTATCGTTGGATTTGTTTTCTCGTGCTCTTTCCACTAATATACTCGGGAACTTTTCACGACTTCATCTTAGCTTGAGAAATAATTAGACTTGACCAAATTGAGCCCGATAATTCTCGTTTTTGCTCCATTTTCAATCCTTTTTCCTGCAAGACATAAAAATACCAAACAAACATATTTGCAAATAATTTAGCATATTTTAGTGTTTTTAGTCCAATTAATAGTGTTTTACGGGGTATAAAAGATGTGTATTTTAGCGAATACCAAATTCTCCCACACTAAACCATTGATGGTCCCGCACGCAATGTAAATAAAACAATACCCTGAAATAAATAATTTTATCCCCTTTTAACTTATGACCCCCTCACAATCAAACAAGAACAGAAAATGTTCATTAAAAGGTTCAAAAATCATTTAATTTTGCAAGTACCCCGTTTTACCCATTTATTTATTTTTATTTTTTTTATTTATTTATTATTTATTATATATTTTTTTTCGACAAACTTTTTTATGATTTTCATAATTTCCAACTTTCAACTTATTCATGCGTGACATAATGTAATGCTTTCATTATTCATTGATAACTTTTAGGATCACGGAACAAAAAGCACAAAAAGTGTCCAAATGGATAAATTTATCGTTCCCGACTTTCACCTCTCCAAGCCAAGCTTAAAAACAAGATCATTGTAAATTACAAGTTATGATGCTAACACTATTCATAAAAGCTAATTGTGTACGTACTTTTCCTCCCTTATTCCTAATTTTGTATCTCAAGATTTTATTTAAGTCATATACCCGAAGGCTCTTTAAGACTTTATTTCGATACTTATTAATTCCAAAAATAAAGTGTAACGGTTAAGAATGCAATAATTAGCTCCTAGCCCTTTTCAAAAGATCAAATGTCATCAAGATTAAAGTCCACATCGAGGCGACCAAAATTTGGCTTTTATTAGGTTACTTAAGCAAGGCACCATTCATGTCATATACCCTAAGGCTCTTTAAGACATGAATGGACCAATCTTATTTGCACCATATACCCTTAGGCTCTTTAAGGTACAAAATAAGACAAAAAATTAAGCAACATTATTAAACCTCAGTCCTTTAGAAGGCTACAACATCGGCCACGCCTCCGACAAGATGTAGCAAACATATTTCGACCTCGGTAACTTCCTCGACCTTTTAGAAGGCTGTAACATCGGTTGTGAGCCGGCAAGATGCAGCAAACTTTTATCAGTCTTGGATTATTATTGAATTCTACTTATCCCATATACCCTAAGGCTCTTTAAGGAATAAGCAAAATATTTATTAATGTGATACATATAATATGCCAAATTAAGTATTCCTGATGTGTACTCATCCTAATCACAAAGGAACTAAAGAAAACTTCTATTAACTAATTATTAACCAAAAAACCGCACAACTCTATTTATTAAACAATTATATATAAAGGTGAAACAAGCTAATGGGAGAAAAAGCCACAATTAACACTTATGAGCACCAGGTCCAGGTGTCTATTTTCCCAAACACACTGACAAAACCTCGATGTGTACCTTAATTTCACCAGAAGGAATCTCTACGAAGTGATCTAAACTAAGAATCGCAAATACCAAGTAAACTTTTATTTATTCAACAATTATATAACGTTTATTAAGCTGATGGGAGCAAAAAGCCACAATTAATCTCTTTATGAGCTTAAAGAATTCCAAATTTTATATGTTTATCATCTAATCTTCATACTCTTACTCTTCATCTCTTGTTCTTCACAATTTAAAATTTAATAAAGAAACTAGTGAATAATTACTTAAGAAACGATCTTTTGCATATTTAAAATCAATTATGGGAACTTCTATGTCTTGACTTTTTAGCTAGACTTGCGTTATTTATAGCTCCTCTGTATAACAAGATTAGCAAAATAATCTATTTACGTTAAGGAGAATGCTAAGATATAAACCAGTCGGGTTCTAAATTTACTTATCATCTCTCACCAACGGAAAAGGCTACATTCGTGTCAAATATTTTTTTTTTATTTTTTAACTGACTATTTTATATTTTTCATACATTTTTTACATTTTTTTATAGATATGACACAATAAACTAGATATTAAGACTTAAAATTAAATTTTGGCCAAAACGGGGGGTTGCGATGGGAACATTCAAGGTACAGGTAAGATCACACATTTCGAATGAAAATTCCCCCCCCCCCACATTAGATCGAAACATTGGCCTCATTGTTAAAAATATGAGTTTTACCCCCACACTTAGGGACGAAAAAAGGCAAGATGCAAAAAAAATACCAAGTAGTGAAAGGGAAACACAAACTAAATATATTTACATTGACAAGGATTGAGGATTCCGATATAAGCAAAAAAGATCAAAACACGGATGGATTGGAGGATGGAAAACAGCACGGGTCTTCATGATTTAAGGAATCCTGCAAAACGAAGACCACATACCATAGAAAGAGTACGCCCCAAACTTGGGGGGGGGGGGGGGGGGGCTTATTAAAATCAAACTAATTATAAAAATCAAGAATAATGAAAGTAGAAAAGACAACGGGTGCCTCCCGAGAGAGAAGATGGCTTGTTTTTGTGCAAGTCTCTAGCTTGATCTCTCGAATTCATTTGTCTTTGGGGAGGGTTAGATAACATAAGTATGGAAAAACACCATCGGATTTTCATATGCCACCGGCCTTAAAAGAAGAAAGGGGAAAATGAAGTGGGGATGCCGGGAGTTAAAAAAATAGTATCCTCACTCCAGTGGAGGAGAGCAAAGGAGAATCCAACGAATAAGTGGGAGTTAAGGAAGAAATATTCGATAAACAAATGTGATGGAAGAATAATGGCGATCCTCAAAGGTTAACTTCAGAAATGTCAGATGAAAAACTTTTCTCACGAATTACCGGAGGGTCGAAACTGTGGGACAGATATCACAAAATTAGGTTCATCCTTTAAGCTTCTTGGGTCATGATCTAAAAATACATCGGAAGGGAGATTGGGGAAAGTGTTATTAATAAGTAGTTATTCAAGAAAGATAATGTCTCCCTCCGAGTCGTGAAAATCATTCTCAATTTCTGTAGAAAATATCAAGATTGAAAAAAGCAGCATCTATCGCCCCTGGATCAGTTACACACTCATTTCCTTTTTTAGAATCGGAAAGAGGTTGAGATAAGCAAAGTCGGTTCTTGCAAGTTTAGAATCAAACGAGGTCCTCACTCTTGACGTCTCTAGAACCTCATTAAGAGAGGATTTACGTCACTAGAGGTGAAATCATCATCAAATTCAAAAAGAGGATTCGAATAAATCTTAAAAGTTTCCTTCGAAATGTCCTCCTCAAAAAGTAACTCGTCATCACTAGAGGTAAAATCTTCATTAGAATCGAAAAGAGGATTAGAAAAGATCACGGGATTATCCTCTGTGAAACGATCAAGCAGGAGAAAATCGTCTCAAAACAAGCACCACACGCACTTTCATTATCGGAAGTGTTGGGAATTAAAGAGCTTCTACAAGATAATGCTGTTGAAGGATTAATACTGCTAGTTGTAATAGTTAGTACTGCTAGTTATAGTTAGTACTATTAGTATAATGTTAGTATTGTCAGTATATAGTTAGTACTGTAAGTTAGTGTTTTAGTGCTGCTTATGAGATATGTATGAGATAAATTAGGAATAGATATGCATGATCTCTGCATAATCTTCTAACGCGTTTTGTAAGCCTATTAGGGTTTTTCCTTGGTGTATAAAAGGAACCCTTATGGCATAGTTAGATATTCATTCATAGATCAATATTCAGAGAATAGAAGAAGAACACGATTAGCTATTAGGCAAAACATATAGTTGTTTTGTGATTTGTTCAATATAGTGAAAGTTCTGTGTTCATTGTTTGATTGTTTCTTCTGAGTATATAAAGATTAATTCCGCATAGTCTTTATATATACACCACAAGGTTTCTAATTCTAGTTCGTTTAGAATTATCTAAGTAGAACAAAGATCCATTCTTGGAACCATCAAAGTGGTATCAGAGCGGTGTTTTGAAACCTTGATTTAGAAGAAAAAACTAGATCCATCGCTCTGTTCATTACTTTATATCAAAAAACCAAGATCTAGAAATATACCCAAAACAATTCTCTTTGCTAAACTGCATTCTCAAGCATGGTGAATATGATAATGTGAGACTAGTATAGAGTCTTACTTTAACTTCAAGACTATTACTCTTCTGGAGAGATCATAGAGGAAGGCAACTCTTTCAAGTAGTAGTCTCGAACCCTACAGAGAACGATGGTACATCGTACTACAACAATACTTGGTGCTGTTACTGCTAAACAAAAGATCCTAAAGAAGAATGATCTTAAAGCCCGAAGATCCTGATGATGACACTTCCAAGTGAGCATCTACTTACTTTCAATAAACACAAGGATGCCAAGTCTTTATTTGAAGCCATAGAAGCAAGATTTGGTAGTAATGAAGCCACCAAGAAGACTCAAAAGACATTCTTAAAGCAAATGTATGAAACCTTTAATGCTTCTAGCTCAGAGTTACTTGACTCTATTTTTAACAGGCTTCAAAAAACTGTAAGCCAGTTAACTATCTTAGTGTGAATCATATCTCCGAAGACTTAACCTGAAATTCTTACAGAAGTCTTCCTATGAATTGGGTATGAATGTTGTGGTCTGGAGATGAACAATAGATATGGTGCTCAATAAGTTTTGATGATCTTTACAACAATTTTAAGATTGTTGAACCAGAAGTCAAAAGAAGTGTAATCTCTAGCTCAAACTCAGGCTCTCAGAATTTGGCCTTTTTCTCAGGTCATAACAGTACAAAAGATGTTAATACTGCTAATGTTCATGTTAGTACTGGTAGTACTCCTGTTAGTACTGCTAGCACTAATAATAGTACTGCTTGTCTCAGTGATGCCACATTATATGCTTATCTGGTCACTCAACCCAATGGGTTCCAAGATGTCATGAGACTAGAAGCAAATCCATGAAGAGATATTGATGAATTAGATTTAAGTGGCAAATTGGCATTGCTAAGTATTGAAAGCAGAAAGTTTTATCTAGAGAACTGGTTAAAAAGATTATCATCAATGGGAAGTGATATGTGGTTATGGACAAGAAAAAGGCAGAATGTTTCAATTGTCATAAGTTGGGACATTTTGCTAGAGAGTGAAGAAATCCTAGGAGTCAAGAGAACAGGAACAGAAGTCAAGATAACTCAAGAAGAACAGTGAATGTGGAAGAATCTTCTTCCAAAGCTATGTTAGCTATAGATGGGACTGGATTTGATTGGAGCTACATGGCAGATGAGGAGGCTTCTACCAACTTTGCACTTATGACTTTCTCTGACTCTGAGGTACAAAATAACAAAACTTGCTCTAAAACCTGTCTTAAAATTTTTGAAGATCTTAGGTCTAGGTATGATAAGTTGAGAATAGAGCTTAATAAGTCTGAATCTGATTTATATAGCTATAAAAAGGGTTTAGCTTCAGTAGAAGAACAACTGGTCTTTTACAAGAAAATTAAAGGTATACTTTGTGATCAAATTGCTGTACTAAAAAGTGATGCCTCATTTAATGAATCAGATATTAATGCTCTTAAGAAAAGTGAAAAGACTTAAGAAAGAAAAAAGAGGATAATTCAGTTTAATTGACAAACTTTGAAAATGCTCTAAAAGTTGGAATCAATTGATTGCTAAATCAATATCTAATAAACAAATAAGAAGGTAAGGGTCTAGGATATAATGTTGTTCCACCCTTAACTTACAGGCTTGTTTGCATTTCTCTAGTATTGATTATCAAACTCAAGACTTGAGAAAATTTAAACAGCCTGAATTTGAAAGGATATGATGTTATGGGTAAATAAGGGGTGTAGTGAAAATGTCTCTCTAAAGAAGTTATGAGACTTCAGATGCTTAATATTGAACATTGGGTTTCTGATTGTGATGAAGATGAGACTGTTGTGTTAGAATCTCTTAATGTTCAAAAACCTAAGCAAGCTGATCAACCTAGGAAAGTTAGTCAAAACCCTAGGAACAACAGTACAAGCTGGAATACTCAAATGCCTAAAAGATTAGGACTTGGATTTTAGTTTACACCAAAAGCTTGTTTTATGTGTGGGAGTTTTAATCATCTAATTAAAGACTGTGATTTTCATGATAAAAGGATGGTACAAAAACATGTTTTTGAACAATGTGAAAAGGGAACTCGTCCAAAGGGAAGTTAGACCAGTTTTGGGACTAATGGCAAGGAAGGTCCAATCATCAAAAATTTTTCTAAGCTAGAAAGAATTTTGCTCCAACAGCAGTTTTAACCAAGTCTGGCCTAGTACCATTTAGTACTGCTAGGCAAAGCTTTTCAAGAACTACAGCACCAGTTAGTGCTGCTAGGTCATTCAAGACTGTTGCACCCAAACCCTTAGTGAATGTTGGAAAACAAAAGACAAATGCTTTTCAAAAGTCACATTCACCATTAAGAAGACATTTTACAAACACAGCATTAAAAACAGAAATTTAAATTACAAGTATTACTGTCAAGGAAATTCTTGTTAATACTGCTAAAGGAAAAAGAATGACAAGTGCTGTTGGGGAACAAGGGATCTATGCTGTTAAGCCTACAACATACTGGGCATAGAGACCTAAAATAAATATGATAAATCATGTCTACAAGAATACTGGATCATGTATTTGTAAGCAATTTAACTATGTTGATCCAACAGGCAGAAACAAGTCAGTAATGGCTTGGGTTCCCAAGAGAAATTAATTCTATTATGACAAGTATAGGTAGTTCTGCTAATTATACTTGATACTGCTATGTTAGTATTGCTATTGTATTTTCTATGTTTTAGACTAACATTTACAGGTTACAAAAAGTAGTATTGTTGGATTTGAGGGGAGGACTTTGATGAGAACTTTGATGATAAAATGGATGGTCTTTTAGTGTTGGTTTTACAACCACACAACAAATGGTCATCAGTTCACCATGCTTAACAGGCATAAGAACTGGCTAGTCCATAAGCAAACGGTTTAAGGTAAAGACTTTTCAAATCCGTTTATGGTTGATAATTTACCAAAAATTGTAGGGTTTTCAATTTTCCTTGCTTCACAACAAATAGTTGGCTAGTCCAGGATCAAACAGTTCTTGGTAAAGACTAATTAAATATGTTGATAGCTGATAGTTTGCTAAAAACTATATGGTTATCAATGCACCATGTTTTTGCAATGAAGCATTGGCTACTCCAGGGCAAACGGCAACTGGTAAAGAGTCATCAAATCCGTTTATGGCTGGTAGTTTGCCAAAAACTATAAGTCTAATGATCCACCTCTCTCAAAAGGTTACACATTTAGAAGTGGAGAGGATAGTCTGAAACTTATAAAATTGATGGATTTGTGTACCAAATTGATTGATAAAGTTTCCCCATTTTGAAATGCTCTTTAAACTGTTAAGGAGTCTCATGTTCAGTCTCTAACAATGTTGATGAAGAAAGTCAAAAGATTAGAAGACAAGCTCAAGTTATGATTTCAGATGCAGAAGAGTGTTTGATTTTAGAGGATCCTGTCAAACAGGGGAGGATGGAAGAAACAGAAAATGCATGAGTGAAGTATGACAAACTTCAAAGAAGCAAAAGATTCTGAAGTTTGCAAGATTACAAGAAATGATGGAAGTTCAAGATTTCATAGAGATATTCAAGCATTTTTAAAAAGACTTGATAGACTAAGATTAAGTCAACTCTAAGCTGGGTCAAGAAAGATTTAAGATCACCACTTGAAGGTCATGATTTAGATCTATGGGTGAGATCTTTTAGGATGATATTTGATCCGAATGAAGAGATGACATTGGTTGAATCAACAATATTAGAGTTACTGAGATGGAATTGCCATGCATTACTGTGGTGTTCACTCTTTATCTTAGATTGGTACATCAATCACTCAAACATGTTAGTAGATAAAAGAAGTATCCATTGAAGAAGGAAATCTTAGAGAAGATTATCAACTTGAAGATTGAAGCAGAAAAGAAGAAAGTAATATGGACATGAGCTTATAATGTTTATCAAAATCTCAGATTTCGAACAAAGTTAGTTATGAAGAATTTTTGAAAGCTAACGGGAATGGAAGCTAAAGTGTTTGAAAGAATCCTCTCAAAATCAAAGATCTTTAATTCAAGAAACTTAAGATTTGAAGGTAAATCATAAGAAACATAGTACTGCTAGTTATAGTTAGTATTGTTAGTACAATGTTAGTACTGTCAGTATATAGTTAGTACTGTTAGTTAGTGTTTTGGTGCTGCTTATGAGATATGTATGAGATAAATTAGGAATAGATATGCATGATCTCTGCATAATCTTCTAACGCTCCTTGTTATGGCCTATTACGGTCTTTTCCTTGGTGTATAAAAGGAACCCTTACAGCATAGTTAGATATTCATTCATAGATTAATATTCAGAAAATAGAAAAAGAACACGATTAGCTATTAGGTAAAACATATAGTTGTTTTGTGATTTGTTCAATATAGTGAATGTTCTGTGTTCATTGTTTGATTGTTTTTTCTGAGTATAAAAAGATTAATTCTACATAGTCTTTATATATACACCCACAAGTTTCTCATCTGTTGGTATAGATTTATCTATGGAGAACTAAAGATCCATTCAATGGATCCATCAGGAAAGTATCCTCGGATCATCTGGATTAGACAAGGTTCCTCAACACTAGACTTATGCATACCGTCGATTCCTTTTCAGGAATAGTGCTAAGATGCTCGTCCCCCATGATTAGAGAGTCCCCGGGTTCTTCGGTTGCTAAAGTATGTGTAATTGCTTTGGTCGATCTATATATAATAGTATACTCATCATCATCATCATCGTAGAAGGTAGGACGATTCCAACTCGGAGAATTAATAAATTCTGCTAACTCCTCACTTATAATTTTCAAATCTTCAAGAAGTTTAGGAAGCAAATCTTGTATATCCTCCGGTTTAGCATGCTGAATTTCAAAAAATTTCTCCCAAGCTAGTAATAAAATCTTTGGTGTTTCTCCAAAAGATATACGATTAAACTTCTTTAAAAAGGTTTGTATCGATTTCATTAGGTCATCTTTGGCTTGCAAAATTTCCACACTCGTTTCTTGAGGAGGTTGAAACTCTCCTTCCAAAGCGGATATCACTATAGTTTTTTGTTGCTCTTCAAATTCTTTAACGCTTTCCTCAGGAGGTTGATGCATGTCGTAATACTGCGGGGGTTGAATTTGGTCAAAACCGGAAGAATTAGTATAAAAATTTTGGTTCATCGGTTGACACTGGAAAGTCTTGTGAGGACCCCCGCAATTATCACAACAAAGAAAACTTGGTGAATTATGTGAATAATAATTATCATTATAGTTTTGATTGTAACACGATTCCTGCTCATAGACAAGCGGGAATCGTGGTGGACAATCATAACCATAATGAGAATTGTTTCCACATAACTCGCACAAGTATGTCAGCGTATAGGGGTGGTGGAGTTGTATCGGAAAAAATTTTGATCATTATTGAAATAATTCAAAGTTGAATCATAAGCGAATGAATTTTCATTTTCGTAAGCTGAAAACAAACAAAATCCACCTTTTAATGGGCCTTCACACCCACAACAAGTGACTTGCTTTCCATCGCCATAAGTGCAATTTAAACAAGTTCCATCTAGAAGATTAACACCACATTGTTGGCACGTACATAGATAACAATAGAAGCCATCACATGGTTTTTGTCCACCCCCACATCGCGTTGGTTGAATGTGTATAGAATTAAACATATAGAGGATAAGAAGAAAGAATTAAACGGATAAGAGGGTAAAGGAGAATATTTTTAGATTTTGAAATAATACATAAGAAAAGAAATAAAAATAAGAAAGAAAAATATTTTTGGTATTTTTTTTAATATTTATAAAAGAGAATAAAAATAAAAATAAAAATAAGAAGAAAAATATTTTTGGATTTTTATATTTTTATAAGAATGAAAATAAACTTTCCGAAGAAAGGATCTTCAAGGCTCGAACATGAACAATCCCTGTAATGCAAAGTATAACAAAAGTATTCTTAGGAAAGAATAATAAGTATTCAACACGGTATCGGTTTCCTCGATGAGAGGTGAATTGGAAATCTTACGTTCAAGTGGTTAAAATCGAGCTTCCCATAGTTCTTACAAGTTTTTGGTTTGGTTTTTAAACTTATTTTTTATACTAATAAAATTAAAACTAATATTAGATATAAGATTAAAAACTAAAAGCTTAAACTAAAATTGATTAAAGATATAAATGACAAAATATGCTTGCTATGTGAGTTGAAATGTTATTCCTTAAGTGCGGGCTTAGGTTTTATCGGGATTAAATCCTTAGAAAACCAAGTTTAAAAGAAATTAATTATAGTGCAAAGTAAGTAAAATGCTTTTTAAAATAAATGACAAGTATTTAAATTGCATTAAAGTAAATGACGGTATGTAAATTGGAAAATTCTATGACTATTAATTTTTTTTAAACCTTTTAAAACGACTTTAAATTCCAATATCACTAATCATTAACAAGTTCACTAATAAAAATACTCGCTATCATAACGATTAAAATAAGCAAAGCAAAACATTTTTTAAAACTAAGTACACAATTTATTGAAAAATGATTAGAAAATGGAAACGAATTGATAGAGCCGCAAGTAAACGATAACCACCCGATTTATTTAGCTAAAAACAAATAATCAAATTCGGTATAGCTAAATAAACCCTTAAGCTCCACGCCTCATGAGTTGACCGGTCCCGTTTACAAAATTAAAACAAATTAACTGTTAAATAAAAACAGTTTACAACAATTTATCATTGTAATTACTTGGTCCAACAGTGATATTCGCTAGCCCAAAAGCTAACAAGCCAAATTAAAGCCCAATGAAAATTTCTACATACAATCGCAAGCCAGTGGATGAATTTTTAGAGCAAGCTAGCTTCACAAATTTTAAACTAACCTGCAACTTCAATAATATAATCTAAATAATCCACGACAATTGAAACTGAGTTTAAGCAACTAGAGACCCATAAAAAATGAAACTAGAGAAACAAATAAGCACACGTTTAAACGAATTCAAATGAGATTTTCAAAATAATTAGATTTATCAAACAAAATAGATCTTAAACAAAATAAACTCTAAACCAATCAGTAAGCAATCCTAACAAGATTTAAAATTCTAGATGCATTCTAACCGAATAACTAGGCAAACAAAACTAAAAGCTCAACTAAATTGAGATGAATGACAAATAAGCTATTGGATAGCTTATATAAAATCTAAAAAACACCTAGTCTGTCCGAATTACTTTTTGAGAACAATATAAGCTCACATAAAATGAATACGCTATAGCTCAAAAACGAAAATAAACTAAATCTAAACTTATTTAATAAGCTTAAAAACCAAAATCTTATTTTGGATTAGAGTACTTAATCGGATAAGCTTTTGTAAAGCTTAATCGAACTTATACTTAATTCAGAAATAAGCTGGAGTATATAAGCTCAGTTAATAAGCACTAGGAGAAAGCTTATTAAAAAAAACATTTAGAAAGAAAAGAAAGAAAAAAATTGAAATAAGCCACTTTACAAAACATAATCTCTATTAAGCTCTATAAATCTTTGTTACAATATCCCAATAAGCTGTTAACAAGGTTTTACAATTAAGCATAAAATAAAAAATAAGCTAAAAACAACAACCGTATTAGTTTCTTCCTCCCGTAAGCTCTCGCTAAAAGGATCACTATCCAAGGCAGATTGCACTCGATCCAGATCAGCACGAAGGCGGGAAACATTGGTGTGCAAATTACCTTTGTCATAGAGCAGTTTTCGAAGAGGTTTTTTAAGAGCCTTAAGCTTTTGAAGCACTTGAAACATATAAAACCCAGAAACACGAGTTGCCTAGCCCTCCTTTACGACACCATTAAACCTGTCATTAAAACAAAGCACGTTATAAAACATGAAAGGTTTCGGTTTCACCTTAACATTAGTGGGAATGTTAAGGACCGAAGGGCAATGATCTGAAATCCGATGGGCTTAAAAATTGCTCCTATTGGCAACCTACAAAACCGTCATAAACTCTAATTAGCCTGATGAGATCTTAGCTTCTTAAGAACACCATCCCTTCCTTTTGGTTTTTGATTCCATGTAAATTGCAGCCCGGTACATTGCACATCCGTCACTTCTATTTCCTCCACACACTCCTTGAATTCCCGCATAGAAATATCCATAGCCGAGGAACCTGTGGATGTATCTCCGACAAATAAAGAGGCATTGAAATCCCCTAGAAGACACCATGGCTTGTTACAAACATAGCTCTTATGTAAACACAGACCATTCCATAAGTTACGTCTCTGCGTATACCGATTATAGGCGTACACGAAAGAACAAAACAACTCTTTTCGATCCACTTTCAACCAAATCCGCGTGTGCATGACCTGATCATCTTGGTGGATAATAGTACTTCAACATTCATTTGGATTCCATCCCAATAATTCGGTCCCTTTACACAGGCCATTGCATTGGAAAACACAATTCCAGTGACTAAAAATATGTTCATGTATCTATCCAAATTAATATCAGATTCATGTGACTCAAGGATAGACATACGAGAATCTTCATTATCAAATATGACTGATGAACCTCTTATTGTTTTTAGGGTGAGAGATTTATACCCTTAATGTTCCACGATATTTATTTCATATTCTGAATGCGACCCATTTAAAATGATGAAACTTCGTTTTTTTAAGGGAGTGTATGCCCCTGCTTTCCATTGGATGCTTTATTTGGAAGAGAGGTTTATGAAACAAAAAGCCAAAAATTGATTGGTAAAGGAAGGCGTTCCAACTCAGCCTATTTTCATAAAGCAGTTAAGAGTCGTGTTAGCCGGAGCAGAATTGATGCGGTTACCGATGCTAATGGTGTTGTTTTTCAAAATGAGAAAGTGGCTGATGCTTTCATTAGTCACTATGAAGTATTCCTTAGACAATTGTTATACGGAACGATATAGATCACGAATAATCTATTCCATAACAAGGCTTACTGTTGATGGAGTTTTGGAATATGGTGGGAGGGCAGGGTCATAAGTGATTCAAGAGGTTAAAGAGGCGAATATTTTCTTGGGAAAATGATAAGTCTCCTAGCCCGGATGGTTACATGGCTGCCTTTTTTTAAGAGGCTTGGGATACTGTCGGGTCGGATGTTAATTATGTTGTGCGGGAGTTCTTTGTTAATGGTCGTCTGCTTAAGGAGATAAATCATACAATTATAGCTCTCATTCTGAAGGTGAAAGCTCCTGCTCGTGTTAATGACTATCGGCCAATTTCATGTTGTAATGTGATTTTTAAGTGTATTAGCAAAATTATTGCTAACCGGATTAAGGAGAGCTTAAAGACGTTAATTAGCCTGAATCAATCTGCTTTCATTCCGGGTCGAAGTATTGCGGATAATATTCTTCTAATTTAAGAGATTATGCATAATTACCATTTGGATCGTGGTGTTGCTCGGTGTGCTTTTAAAGTTGATATCCAAAAAGCTTATGACACGGTTGATTGGGCTTTCTTAAGGGGTTTGGTTTTCATGATCGGATGGTGGCTTGGATTATGGAATGTGTTGCCACTTCGTTTTCGATTAGTATTAACGGATCTCTTCATGGCATTTTATTGGATAAAGGGGTCTTCGGCAAGGAGACCCTCTTTCTCCTTACTTGTTCACCCTTGTTATGGAGGTTCTTATGCTCATGCTTCAAAGGAGGGTTCGGGATTCTAATCAGTTTACTTATCATAGATATTGTTCTAAGCTGGATTTAATTAACCTTTGTTTTGCGGATGATTTGTTCTTATTTGCCCATGGTGATGTTAACTCAGTTATGGTTATTAAAGAGGCTTTGGATGAATTTAAATGTGCTTCAAGTTTAATTCCGAGTCTCCCTAAGAGTACGACATATTTTTGCAATGTTCTTAACTTCACGAAGCTTGCTGTCCTTTAGATTCTTCCTTTTGAGGAGGGTAGGCTTCCGGTTAAGTATCTTGGTGTCCCTTTGGTGTCATATCGACTGATTTTTAGGGATTGCAAGGAGCTTATTGAAAAGGTTCACGAATCATATTACTGATTGGAAAAAAAAAGTCTTTCTCGGTTCTATGTACATTTTTGGGCATTTCTAGTTTTTACTTATTTCCTACTCGTGTGTTGCTTGATATTGAACAACTTATGCGAGGTTTCCTTTGGTGCCAAGGGGGTGTTAGTAAGGGTAAAGCTAAAGTGTCTTGGGAAGTTGTTTGTCTTCCAAAAGATGAAGGTGGTCTAGGCGTGAGGCGTCTTGATCATTTTAACAAAGCTTTGATGATTTCTCATATTTGGAAGCTTCTTTCGCTTAAGGAATCTTTGTGGGTGCGGTGGATTCATGCTTATAAATTGAAAGGGAGGAGTTTTTGGGATATTCCCTATCGTGGCACCATGTCGTGGGGATGGCGGAAGATCCTTCAGTTGCGTCCTCTTGTTCGGGAGTTTTTTTGGCATAATATTGGTGATGGGTCTCGGGTCTCTTTATGGTTTGATAGATGGTGCCCTAACGGTCCTTTATATACTATTGTATCTACCCGGGACATGTTTCGTGCAGGTTTTAGTCTCTCGTCTACTGTTTGAGATGCTATTCGCAATGGCAGTTGGTTATGGCCTCATGAATAGACGGTTAAATATCCCTTGTTAAATAATATTAGTGTTCCTATTGCTTTGCTGGCGGGTAAACGGTGATTTTTGGAATGGGTATGGGGCTGGCGTTGGTCAATAAGTTTCGGTCCAGGTAGTTTGGAATTCTATTCGTCCGAGGGATGTCAAAGTCCCGTGGTTTGAGTTAGTTTGGTTCTGCAACTGCATTCCTCGACATGCTGTTAATTTGTGGCTTATCATTAAAAGACGATTGAAGACTCAAGACTTATTACGTAGCTGGGACGTTGCAGCTGGTATTGGTACGGTGTGCCCGCTGTGCGAGACTCAACTGGACTCGCATGAGCATTTATTTTTTACTTGTTTGTTCTCCCAACAGGTTTGGTCCCATTTGAATCAATATGCGGGGATGCGATCTGTGGGTTCGTCGATGTAATCTATTATCTCGTGTCTTATTCCTCTCGCTAAAAGAAAAATGACAAGGAGTGTTATTGGGAAGATTGTTGTTGCGGCTACTGCATATTTTGTATGGCAGGAGCGTAATATAAGGCTATTCAAAGGTAATAAGCGTTCGGTTCAAGAGATTATTGAGTGTACTATGACGTCTATTCGCCTTAAGTTACTTTCTTGCCGGTTAAAGAAGTCCAATGATGGTGTGCTGTTTGCTCGGCTTTAGGACCTTCCTGAATCGATCTTTAAGTAGTTTTTATGGCTTTGGTCTGTTATTTATGTACTATTAGATGGTACTTTCCCATTGATGCCATCGGGTATGTAATTTTTTAGGTTCTAATCATGTGGCATGTCATATGATTTATAGGTGGTTCAAGCGTTAGCTTGAGGTTGATGTGATGCTCAGTCACATTCCATTGTTCTTCATTGGTTTTTTGGTGTAATATATTTTACCAGGGTGGAGCCCTTTTACCCAAAAAAAAAATAAGCTAAACATAAAAATAAGCTAAAAAACTAAACTAGAGAAAAACTAAAAACTAATCTAATTGGCAAATTTTTGAAGGGTGTCGTGTTACATTTTTATTAGGGCTAAAAGGGCGTGGAAAGTGTTAATTTTGATTCTCATCTTTTTGGTGTATATAAACCAATATTGCCTGGGATCGGTGTCACACGGATCGCACTTTTCTTTAGAAATTGATTCCTGCGATAATCAGAAGGGCACATGGCCATTATAAAAAGCTTCAAGACGAACACAGCATTTATACTCGTTGGATCATAGTGCATAAATAGTCACTCTTATTCTCTCTATTTCTCTGAAAATGAATTGAGATAGTAGAGACACGTGTGCCAATTCTATTCACCCCTTTTATTATAGTGGAACCTCACGTGACCTCCCTTGATTTAATTCCTTGAACATGCCGCTGACTTGGGCTGACATCACCACCATCATTTTAGCAAATTTTATTTTAGATGCACATTAGAATTATAATGGGCCAAAGTTTTTAATAACGGGCTAAGATAATAATGGGCTGACCCGGCCCATTTAAACATGGGTTACGGGTTGGCCCAATAAGATCCGAGGGCACCGTTGGACTCGTTTTCTCGCGTTCTTTCCACTGGTATGCTCGGGGACTTTTCACGACTTCATCTTGGCTTTGAGTAATAATTAACTTGATCAAATCGAGCTCGATAAATCCCATTTTTGCTTTGTTTTCAATCCATTTTACCTGCAAGACATAAAAATACAAAACAAACATATTTGCAATATAATTAAGCGTATTTTAGCATTTTTAGTCCGTTTTATAGTGTTTTATGGGGTACAAAAGATGTGTGTTTTAGTAAATATCAATAACCTCATACCTCATCATGTGATTGTTCTATGAACATTAGCAATGCTTGAGAAGAGCTACGTAACCTCATGTCTTAAAGATCTTCGTATGCTCACCATTCATCCGTTTGTACATGGTCAAGCTTATAGGCTTTTCCGTATCATTTGTTTTCTCTTTATTTGATTTTTATTATTTGACCGTTTATGTTCGGGGTTTGAGCACGATTTTAAGTTAGGAAGGAAACCAAAACTCGTCTCACATATAGTATTGCACAAATACTCTCTAGATCTCACAAATGTGATTCTTATTTCCATAGATGCCAATCTCACAAGAACACTATTTTTTTCACCACACAAGTACACCTCGTTCACAAAAACTGTAACTGGTTCTAGTCTCCTACCCTAACATCACTATCTTGCATCAATACCTCTTCTTGACAAGAGCACGTCATTATTTTGAATATTAGTGATGACATCAAATCACTTTACATTTATACCATCATTTATCCCAAATAAATTATCCACTTTTATATAATTATTGCAAGAATCGTTACTTAATTGCTTAAAGTTGTAAATTGCAGTAATTTCGGAGTGATTTGTGAAGACATGCTAAAAGGCGCACTTTTTGGAGCTTAAACGATGATATTTAAAGATTGCTTATTTCTGCCCAATATGTCGTATCCACAAAAGAAGATATAGTGTATCAGCGCCTGGACTTCACAAGAAAATGTGCATTCTCACTTCCCAATACAGCGTATCCAAGTTCCTTCATATGCCGTATCTAGCTGGATAGACATTCAGAGATTTGGTGAATAAATATAATTTGGGAAGATATATCTAATTGATTATAAACTTAGCGCGCACTCCAAGGAAAACACCCCTATACCCGTATTTGACCTCGTCTCTATACGCGTATCCAGTCTTTTTCAGACACTATAAATAGAAGACTCAAAAATGAGTTTTCGGGGTGAAAAATCATATTCTCTATACCATACACATACAAGATGATTTTCTAAAGAGAAGAAGAGCAGCCAAAGTTCAAGCATCGATCATGATTCCATAGAAGACACCGTGTAATTCCTATACTCTTGTAATCATTTAATTTTTGGTATCGTTCGGTAAAACATTTAGTTTACCTTGGTTATTTGATCACGCTTGTACAATTACAATGGTTATGGGCTAATACCTTTGGGTATTAGCCATCTTAATGAAGATTTAATGTTTGGTTTGTTTTAAACCGGATTTTTTAATTTATCGTAGAAAGTTTAATTATGTTTATGACATGATACTTGTCTATGTGTTTGATATCGCGACCTATCATATCAACTGGTGTTCATAGTTTATACCTACAAGTGAATAGATATGGGATAGCTATCCTTATCGTGTTTTATGTTACTAGACCAATAGGATCACAAATAATGTCTCTTTTTGGTCTTTAATTTATTGAGGCTTAGTTGGATCCAAAGGTGAACAGTACATGTTTCAACAAGTATGTCTTAGAATTATTGATGATGATTTGAACAGTGAACTTCAGAGTATATACATTACCGTCTAAACAGTAAGTAAGGTAAAGTCTACGATGGGGCTTGGTTTAACAAGATCACCAGTTGCCTTATCCCTAGATAGATTTAATTAAACTAAGGATGCTTTAGGTGGATTACGCTTATTGTGAAGCATTTAAAACGTTGTCTAGGTCTTAGATGATTGTCCTCCTAAGTCTTAAGAAAGATATGCCACTTCGAGATTAAGTTTATCATTGCACTAAAATAAACAAAACCAGATTTAATCAGATTTAATAAGGCTATAACAGTATTCTATCATTGGCTTTGTACCGACTATTTTATCTTATAAATTATTTTCTTGCATGTTTATTGTGTTTAGAATTGATTATTGTCACCATAAAACCTGTGCCAGTCTCTCAGGCTGAAAACCCCCATTATCATTAGAACTAGGTTTAGCATAGTTTTAACAAGTAATTAGAATTAAATTAATTAGATTAATTAAAATACTAATAGAATATAAGGCTAACGACCTCGCTCTTAGTGTTCGACACCCTACTTACCACGAAAACTCCACCGACTCGGATTTACACTGCCCGTTTTTAAAGCGTTGTTTTTAGGATAGTCGGCTTAAAATATAAATTTTAAAACTTGGTTATATCAATTAAAGTTAACCCTACACGACAGGACATCAATTAGCCTCGTTACTAGAATCTTCAACCCTTACGTCAACCATCACTATAAAATCCTATTACTTATAACCTTTGCCCTTTTAGTGTTCTAAATATTTCATTTATAGTCCTTTGACTATTTGACTTTTGTCAGTTTATTCAGATTTTATACCGTGTTGACGGTGGTGATTTTGTTGAGAATTGTGGTGAATTATGGTTTATTGTGATTAATAACCCTTTTGGAAGGTATTATTGTGTTATTTGTATTCCATGTGGTTTGATCCGTGAATGTTGAGAAATGCCAAAAAAAACGAGTCCCGACACGTTCGTTAATGTCCAACTGAGTTTTGAAGGGTTTATAGTGTAAATATGTGGTGTAACTACTCTAGGTTAATGAAAAAGTATTTTTAAGGTGAATAAAAATGCTAATTAACTTTGGGGTAAATTTTACGGTTGAGTTTTATGAGCTTTAAGGGTGATCCGCACGAAAAGAAAGACCCGAAACCCCATCGGAATGCCATAGACGGTCTTGTATGCTTAAGGGACAGGTGCTTAATTTTAGCTAATGTGTCCTAAAGATGTACATTTTATTCTTTCACTAGACCTTTTCTTCATTATCATTCATTTTAAAAAAAAATTAAACAAACTTATGTGTGTGTGCTTGTGCATCCAACCTAAGCCACCAACAAACATCCATAAATTTTCAACTCTTGATCTGAGATACTGTGATATTCGGGTTGTACGAGTGTTTGGGTGATTCATTTAAAACAACGTTTTTGGGTTGTCCGGTTCGCGTTGAAATCTACATTTTTGAAGATTTTCTTCTATGTTTTCAAATTTAAATTTTATTTGTCCTTTTGGGTTTATCTTGATGCATAGATGTTAGTTTTACAAGTTGATTGTTGTAAAAATTGATTTTTAGAAACGAAATGAATAAAAGGTTGCGTTTGGTTCGTCGGATATAAAAAGGAAAATAAGAGTTTTTGTAGTTTTGATATTGTGGGTATAATGGTAGAATAATATATGTTGCTAGATAGCATATTTTTTATAGTAGCTTGTATAGTTTATTTGGGCTTATTTTTAAGCTATTTCTTGGCTTATTTTGGGCTTATATGCCACGTGATTTTTCAAAATCACTAGGAAAGTGATTTTGACTATTTTTGTGTTATGGCGTATGTTGTGGATTACTTTTGAGGCTTATGGTGGTAACCAAATGCGATACGTAGCTTATTAGCTTATTTTCTAAGCTTAATATACGTATTTTTTGGAGCTTATGGGACTCACGGCCAATAAGGTCAATTTATGCCATTTGCATAATGGGAGGGCTTTTTGTGGTCCGAATTAGTTTTTACCTTATTACTATAAGCTTATCGTGTGTAAATGGACCTTAGTTTTGGACTTTTGAATCGTATTTTTGGACTTATAGATATATTTTATGGTCCTTGTTGGGCCTTAGCCCACAATAAGCGATATTTTAGTCGTTTATTATACGAGTTTTGACGAACTTTTAGAAGGTGGAAAATGTATTTACGAAGTGAAATTGAACGATATTTTGGAAAAACTTTTAGTAAATGTTAAGATTGAGATTTTGGAATTGTTCGAAAAAGTGTCGAATTTATGAAAACGTGTTGAAATAAGTTTTGAAACCTT
Organism: Tanacetum coccineum; assembly: GCA_026074375.1. Lineage (NCBI taxonomy): Eukaryota > Viridiplantae > Streptophyta > Magnoliopsida > Asterales > Asteraceae > Tanacetum > Tanacetum coccineum. Next base: position 26,498 of record BQNB010081299.1, read on the forward strand.
GGACATCGTCTATTTATTGTGTGAGCGTACGGGTCATGTCGAAATTTCATAAAAAATTTATACTTTGAAATTTTCCTTAAAACATGATTTTTGATTTTAAATAATAAAATATTATTCAATTATTTTATTTATTTAATAAATTCACTAAAAGACAAAAAATATAATTTTTCTCGAAACTTCTCAAACATGTTTATTATGAGTAAACGTTCTATTTTCAACTATAATATGATTATTTTCACAGTGACTAAGGTTACCGAATGGACTTACCGAGATATATTTATAATTATCAATTATAAATATTTACGTATATTACTTATCTTTTTTCTTTAAATAGTATAAGTATGTATTATTGAGTAATGGGATTGATATTATTGTTGGGTTATGTCGACAACCATCACACCACTAAATTGTTATGAGTAATTGTACAACGCGTCTAAACTCTATGCATCAAACGTGAAGATTGTTTTGGAAATGGATGATTAAATTGGGACATTAACTGCACTAGGTCGTTCAGTTGCGGGCGTCATTGCATTTGCTTGTGTGATTGAGATTTGGTTTGCTTAAGGACATGCTTGAGATGTGAGTTCTCGTAGCCCCATTTTTACTGTCTTTTCTATTAGGGGAAAATGATACTCAAATGTGTTTTGAATTGGATTGTGCCAAATGTGGTTTTGTTTTTGGGACAAGTTATGTGCTTATGACTGATATGTGAATACTATATGTTGCATGATAGTTTGGAGCGGATAGGTACGCCTACCCAGTATTTGTGTGATTATCAGAGCAGATGGGTACCCCTACCCTGGTTTCTGTGTGGTCATGCCCTAATTTTAGTGCTCCAACTGGTAGGCCCTTTAGGTGCGTATGTGACATATGGTTATTGATTAGCGGTAATGCTAAGATTGTTTGCATATATTCATTATCATATAGCACTATTGTCCATTGTTGAAATATTGGCACAACTTTTCGGTTTAAGGTCAAACCTACGAAGCTCACCAACATTATTGTTGACGTTATATTCGAGTATCATTTTCAGGTGTGGAAGTGACAAGAGGAATAGTTTGGTTGATTTAGTAGTAGAGACTTAGAAGTATCCGAGGGGATTTTTTCGTTTGAAGTCTTGCTTGCTTGTTATTTTGATTCTAGTTTTGGATGTTATGGAATAAGTTTGGATTTTGGTCTCCTGTGTGGGCGTTGGAATAATTGTAAGAGATTGTGGATTTTAGTTGCGATTTAGGACATCACTTGAGTTTGTTCAAGGTTGATGGTCTTCATGGCACTTGGAGTTTATGCAATGTAGTTGTCTCTATTTTGTACCTTGTGTTATGATTTATCATTATGTTGCATTCTCGAGTTTTCGCCATTATCGGGGTGTGACAGTTTGGTAATCAGGCCAAGGTTATAGAGAACTAGGTAGATTGGCCTTGACTATAACCTAAGATCCATCGTTTAGTTGCGTATAGGATCTATGTGCGCGGTGTTCCGCTTTTGTGTGCCTTTATGTGTTCGCGGCTTGGTGCCTTAGTTATGTCAGTCATTGAAATGGGTTGGCTTAATATTGAATATGAATGGGAAATGATGTGAATATAAGCATGGTGGCCAATGTAATTATAAGTGTATCACAACTCACTCATACTCGGTATTGTGGTTCACACAAATCAATGTTGACACCGTAGGGAGGTGTTATGTGTATATCGGTATACATAGTAAGATATTATGTATATATGTGCGAGTCTTCCCACTTTCCTAACGTTGCTCATGTTCTCCCTCGTATAGATAATGCCGCCAAGGATGAGGACCCAAAGTGCTGGCCGGCCTGCTGCTAAATCACTAGGAGGGGAATGGGTGAACGGGTTGATAAAGGTGGAAGGGGTAGAAGACCTAGGGAAGGTAATGATGAGCGTGTTGATGAATTGAATGATCAAGGAAATGGCCAGGTTATGGGAGCTAATGGGGGTGTAGAGGGAGTCAATGGGAATGTAGAAAGAGCCAATAGGGGTGCACTCGACTTCTCAACGATCATTGCCCAACAATTGCAGAACCTCTTACCCGCCATGTTGGCTCAAGTTAGTAACCGAGGAAATGTTGAAAATCAAAATGGTAATGTGGTTAATGAGAACGTTCAGGAAAATGTGGGGAATGTGTTAGTAAATGGCAACTGGGTAGGTTGTTCATATAAGGAGTTCTTAGCTTGTAACCCTAAGGAATATGATGGTAAGGGAGGTGTTGTAGTTCTTACTCGTTAGATTGAGAAAATGGAATTTGTGCATGATATGAGTAGTTGTAGTATTGACCAAAAAGTGAAATACACTGCTAGTTCATTTGTGGGTAAGGCTTTAACGTGGTGGAACTCTCAGATTCGCACGCTAAGCCGAGAAGTTGCTGTTAGTATGTCACGGAATGTCTTTAAGTTTATGATGATACAAGAGTTTTGTCCTAGTCATGAGATGCAAAAGTTGGAATATGAGTTGTGAAATCACGCCATGGTCGGGGTGGCCATGCTGCGTATACTGATAGGTTTCATAACTTGGCTAGGTTAGTTCCATATTTGGTAACTCCTGAGAGTAGAATGATTGAGAGGTATGTGTATGGCCTTGCTCTACAAATCCGTAGGATGGTAGCAGCAACGGAGCCAAAGACTATACAGAAGGCAGTGCAGATTTCTAAGGCACTGATTGATGAGGCTGTGAGAAATGGATTAATTAAGAAGGTTGAGAAAAGAGGAAATGTAAGGGAACCTAGCAAGGATAGGAGTGGAAGGAATGATAATAAGAGGACTGGTAATATTTTTGCTACTACTGTAAACCCTATAGGAAGAGAGAATACGGGTACTTGGCCCAAGTGTACCACCTACAACTCCTACCATGTACCCAGTGGACCTTGTCGCGCATGCTTCAACTGTAACCGCCCAGGACATTTGGCAAGGGATTGTAGAGGTGTGCCGAGGAATGTGAATCATGTCAATGCTAGAAACCCAACTGTTAGATCATGTTATGAGTGTGGTAGTACCGACCATGTCAGGCCAACTTGTCCTACGTTGAATAGGGCATGAGGCCTAGAAGAAAATCATCCAAATCAAGTTGCAGCTAATAACGGGGGTCAGGGTCGTAGAAACCAAGGGAACCAAGCTAGGGGTAGGGCATTCATGTTTGGAGCAGAGGAAGCTCGCCAGG
>BQNB010081300.1:0-29666 GCA_026074375.1 Tanacetum coccineum
TCAAGAATTGTAAAATCCCGTGTAGTTTCAAGAATTATCTCAAGACTTAAAAGACAAATTAATTAAACACAATTTCTTTCTACCACCGTTCGATCCGATAATAATCTTTTAACATACAAATTTCTCAATGACGACTTTTGCGGACAAAGCAATTCTTTCGGGTGCTGACAATCGTCCACCCATGTTGGAAAAAGATATGTATGATTCTTGGAAAAGCAGAATGGAGCTATATACGATGAATAGACAACATAGAGTGACAAGACCAAAGAAATATTTTGAGTTATCTGCTACAGAAGCAATTCAAGCTGATTGTGATATCAAGGCAACAAATATCATTCTCCAAGGACTACCACCTGAAGTCACCAAGGAACTTTGGGAAAGAATTCAACTTCTGATGCAAGGAACTTCATTGATGAAACAAGAAAGAGAGTGTAAGCTTTATGATGAATTCGATAAGTATGCCTTATAAGAAGGGAGAAACACTATGTGATTTCTACTTGAGATTTTCACTGCTACTCAATGACATGAACATCTATTATATGAAAATGGAACAATTTCAAGTGAATACCAAGTTTTTGAATACTCTTCCTCCTGAGTGGAGCAAATTTGTGACAGATGTCAAACTGGTTCAGGATTTGCATGCAACTAACATTGATCAACTTAATGCTTATTTGGGACAACATGCATTTCATGCAAATAAGGTTCGTTTAATGCATGAATGAAACTCAGACCCGCTTGCTTTAGTTGCAACCCATCAGATGACCCAGTCACCTTATCAAACTCATCAAAACTCATACCAAAACACTCAATTTCAATAACAAGTTTCACCAGATCAGTCTTTATAGTATGGATCACCTTATCAGTCTCAACAATACTCAACTCATCAATCATCAACACCTCTTTCAATCGCTCATCCATCCAATGATTATCAATCATTAGTTCACCATAATGCTTATTCTCCATCATCATCAATCCCACATTTAGAATATGCTCCCACTGTCTACCAACAACAACAATAATCCGAATTTCCCTAACTAGACTCCGGTCTAATTGTTCCAGTATTCAAGCATCGTAACGACCTCATTAATGCCATCAATCATAAGATGTCATTTTTGACATCTATCGTTACATCCCGCTATCATACTACCAACAACCAGCTGAGGAACTCGTCAAACCCTAGGCAACAAGCTACCATTAGGGGAGGCAAAATTCTTTAGCTGCGGGTACTACAAGGACATACATTCCAAGAGCAACTAGAAGCAATTCTGGGAAACAAAGGACTGCTACTTATTATAACTGCAAAGGGGAAGGCCACATGTCTAAACAGTGCACTAAACCAAATAGGAAACGGGATGATTCATGGTTTAAGGATAAAGTGTTGTTGGTAAGTAGAGAGTAACAAGTCCTGTTGCGGAGGGTACTCGTCGCAAACTCCTATGGCAACAGAGCTACCATTTAGGGGACGGGACATATATTGTGTTTAGCTGCGTGTGTTAGTAGAAGGTCTGCATGACGTTACTGAAAGAGACAGACCGTGAGAGAGCGCAGTTGTCATGGGTCGTCCTAGATCTAAGAGGATTCTGTAGACATTTATGTGATAGATAGAGACTGCATGTTGAGTTAGAAGGTTGTTCGCGCGGTCCTGTGTGAGATTCATGTGCACTGCAAAACCAAATAGGAACGGGTTATGATTCAAGGCTTTTATGGTTCCAAGCTTGTACACACTTTATCCAATATGGAATGCAACCCCTTTAATCTAAGATAAAAGACAACTTATCGCATGAAACTCTAGTCAAACTAGTCTTTTCGGGCACTAGTACCAGTGACTTAGGTCGCAATTACATCCTTGTACATACCAAAGTAGTTGAGTACTTCATCATTTAGGGGTGGAGATTCCTGCATTACTGTATTCTGGAGCAAAAGTGGGTCGTTGGCATGGTGATGCAGCGGTTCTCGTCGGTGGCATTCGGATTTTAAATTTAAATCACAATAATACATACAGTGGGATTTTAACGATACGCAATACCAAGGGGAGAGATAATAACAGCATTGTGTCATAAGACCTATATGATTTTTTTTTACGATACAATTTTGGGACGGATTAAATATCCGTGGTTTAACCTGCCAAAATTTCTTGGTACATTGAGAAATGGTCGGAAACAACGAATGTTTTTTGCTGAATAAAGTGTTCAGCGTTCTTGTTTTCGATAAGGTATTTTATATTATTAAATCTTTTTTGGTAACACAAATGGTTAACACAAATCTACATCTGGTGGACGAGATTCTCTTTAAGGGGTAGTACTGTAAGATCCGACATTTTTTGTAAATTTGTTAAGGGACTTAGTTGTTTACCCTCTTGCTTTTTGGGTTTGTGACTTTTGGACTTTTTGACTTTTGACGTCATCATCGTTATCGGCAAAAACGATTACAGAGGACCGGAAAAAATTTTTGGAACATATTTAATATAAATTATATTTTATTACTTACTATTAACTCGAGGCGCAATTTTATTTTAACGTATTTGACTTGAAAAACGAAAAGATGTATGTTTTTTTTTAGTTGACTTATCAAAAAAACGACCAACTTAGATCCGGTTTTCACGACTCGGACTCTAAAGCAATTTGATGTAAAACGACATTCCGGACAACTTTTTAGTTTTGCCCGAGACCCGGAAACAAACAGAAAGTGACTAAAATACCCTCGCAAAATTTTGAACAGCGCATACAACGCGTGCCGACACGAAAAATAATTAAATTATATTTAATTATCGCATTTTATTAAATAAAAATATTTAATAAAATATTAAGGAGTTTATTTAAAAGCGTTTGTTGACAACGCGAATATTCGAGTTAAAATTAATTTCTTTCGGACAAGGGACAATCGGGATATCAAATAAATAACAAATATTTTTATAAATATTATAAAAATATTTATGAAATACTATCAAGTAAATACTCATTTTTATCGGAAAAATAATTTGAAAAACAATGGCGCAAGTTTCGTGATTCGAATCGACCATTAACTAGTTCAAACAAGTCCCGAACCGATAGTTATCAAAACTATGTTAAAAACTTACAAAATTAACCCTCATCTATAATGGAGTTGCCACTTCATTTTATAACTTTTATTATATATATAAAAGTTATTATATTTTTTTATATAAAAAAAAACACACACACATAAACACATGCATCTCTTCTCTCTCCCTCCCATTATTTTTCGGCCACCTTTTTCCGGCCAAAATCCGACAACCGCCGCCGCCGCCGGAAGACTTTTCCGGCGAGTTTTCCGAACGAATCCAAAAATGCTCCCCATCACCCGATCTACCCGATCCCCACCACCACGCGTGCCACGGCCACCCCGCTGTCACCACTGAATTGAAAGCTCAGTCCCCCGAGAAAGACCCGAATCCATAAAGAATTGAAATGAGATAATTAATCTCTACGTGGAAAACATAATGAGGATAGATTAAAAGGACTTCGAAGAGATTGAAACAATTAATATAGAATGATCATAAGTAGGGCTCTGGAACTATTACTATTATTTATTCACACCCTTTCCCCACCCCCCCCCCTTGTATTTCCGTTATTTATTCCCACATTCAAGCTTATTGCGAAATACATTTGAAACACACATATAAACCCAACTTTAGACTATTTAAAACCAGCACGTATTCGATCAAAAGAACAATGTGATGATTTAATTAATCAAGTCAATCTAAAGTCTGTGGAAATCTCTGATTTAAATGCTAGTCTTCAGGAAAAAGTTTTGGAAATTACAGCTCTCAAGGATGACTTAAGGAAACTTAAAGGAAAAGCTCTAGTTGATAATGTTGTTACGAAACACACTATTGATCCAGAGATGCTTAAGATTGATGTGGAACCAATAACCCCTAAATTGTTGAATAAAAAGACAGCTCACTCTGCCTATATTAAGCACACTCAAGAAGAAGCTACAGTTCTTAGGGATCTAGTTGAACATGTTAAATCAAAATATCCACTAGATCATTCCTTAGAATCTGCCTATAGGTATGCTAAACTAATTCAGGAGTTGCTTACACACATCAGTAAAACCTACCTGAGTGTCAACAATACTGATGGAAAAATAGTGGCTGTGACCCCAAAGAACAAGAACAAAAGAGTTAAATTCACTAAGCCCGTCACATCCTCAGGAAACACAATCACAAAAACAACCTCTACATCAAACCTAGTTTCAACAAACTATGTGTAGTCACTTCCTACATTAGTCAAGACCGTATCATGCATTGAAGTTGTCACATATGGGTAATGATCCGTACTTTGTAATCCCAATTCAAAGTTTCCTTCTGATCATTCTCATCAACGGATTTCCTATTCTATAATTGTTGCATCCTGATCACCAAATTCTGAACATAATAGCAAATGGACTAAGGATCATCCACTTGAAAACAGTATCGTTGAAACGCTAGACATTTTCCACAAGGCTTACAATTACATGACAAGCCCCACCTTTTCATGTTACTATGATGCTTTCCTCACTGTTTTTGAACCCAAGAACGTATAAAGCTTCTTTGACTCAATCCAGCCAGGATGAAGCAATGCAATAAGAGCTCAATGAGTTACGAACGTCTTGAATATGGGACTCGTAGCCCGACCCGACAAAGTTAATGGTTATTACTCTTAAAGTGGATCTACAAAAGTGAAGCTAGACGAACTGGAGGTATTCTAAAGAACAAGTCCTTCGATTAGAGGGCTTGTGGTTACCGTCAGAAGAAGGGAATTGATTTTGAAGAGTCTTTTGCTCCGGTTGCAAGATTAGAGGCTATAAGGATTTTTCTCGCATTTGCCGCTCACATGAACATGTTCGTCTACCAAATGGGATGTCAAGACAGTGTTTTATTGGAATGGTAATTTAACGGGAAAGGTTAATAAGCCAGTCGGACGGTTTGTGATCCAATAACCCAATCAATTTGTATAAGCTAAAGAAAGCTCATTATGGGATGAAACAATGCTTCACGCTCGTGGTAAGGCCAAGTTTTTATTTGTTCCTTATATCCAAGACTTCTTCAAAGGCTTAGTGTATACCCTACTATGTTCATCTGTAAGGAAGGCAAAGATTATTCAGTGGAAACGTATATGTCAATGATATTATCTTTGCTCATTTTACACCTAACTTTGTGACTATATCTAAAATCATGTGTTTAAAATTTAAGATGTTAATGATGGGCAAAATCTCATTTTTTCCTTAGGACTACAGATTTTTCCAATCCCAGAGGCATCTTATTAAACCAGTCAAAATTACCCTTGAATCTTAAAGAAATACGGTTATTAACTCTGATGACCTAGTGTATACTCCTATGGAGGAGAAATCAAACACGAATGAGGATAAAGAAAGGAAAGCATTTGCTCATCATACTATTGGTGCATGATTGGCACCCTCCTTTATCTATACCGCCAGTAGACCTGACCTACAATTTGTTATATGCATGTGTGCCCGGTATCAGGCTAGGCCTACCGAAAAGCACTTACATGCGGTCGAAAGGATCTTTCGGTGTCTAAAAGGAACCATCAATCGGGGACTATGGTATCCAAAGGATTCTTCAATTGTACTAACAGCATTTCCAGATGCAGATCATGTTGGTTGTCAAGATACACGCCGTAGCACATTTGGTAGTATGCAGTTGCTTTGGGAGATAGACTTGTTACTGTCATCAAAAAGGCATAGAAAAGGCCATACTATAACCATTACAGAGGCTTAATATATTCTATGCCCAGATTTTGTCTCAAATCCGTTTGGATAGAATCCAACTTACGCGTGACTATTGGCCTGGAATCAATAAAATTCCAATGCACTGTGATAACAAAAGCGTTATTGCCTTAAGCTGCAACAATGTTCCACATTCCCTGGTCCTGAGCAATAAGACATCATATTCACTTTATCAAAGAGCTGTTGAGAAATGGGGTGATTGAACTTTACTTTGTCAATACAGAGTATCAATTGCGGACATCTTCACAAAAGCCCTTGCAAGAGAAAGAATTGAATTTCTATCACAAGCTAGAATGCGAGTTATTACGCCGATACTCTCGAACCAATTGGCAAGATAAAGTTTAGAATAATGAGGTGGTACCTATTCAAATATCCTGTATCATATGTATATATATTAAAAACCATGAAAAAACAAAAAGATTTTTCATTTTCTGAAAAATTTTTATAAAAAACAGAATACAAAAATATAAATATTCCTAAAACCAAAGAAAAAATTAAAAAATAGAAAACATAAAAAGAGTAATAATTCTGCAATGTCTTTCTGAAAAATCGATAACATTTACGTCCTTAGAAATGTCATTCAATAATGATACGAGGCTGTAAATGAAGTTCGAGCAGAAGTTCAAATTGTTTTTAAAAACATGTCATATGGCTTGCTATTATTTCAGATAGCAACTCGGTCCTCATCTTAAAGGACAAAAAATTCAAAAAGTAAAACTTGACCTCATAACGGAAATTTATTCTCGGGCATGGTCTACTTTATGACCATGCAAAGGCTTGTGTTTACTTTGAAACACAACCCGTGCTTCCTATGTTTCTATAAGTGTACGTGTCAGTGCACTTATGTGATAAAATAAGAGAAATCTTGTTTTATGGTGTTTAATTTTTTCAATAATACATCCTTGTTTCATCAGAAAATGTTTTTTAAGACATTTGGCTTCTCAAACAACGACTACAGCTCTTTAAATAGAAAACGGGTCATTGTTTGAGGGGGAGAAAATGTCAACAATTTTCTTCAAAAAGTCATTTGATAAATGGGATACAGGTTTTTAAACAATAACTGAATATCATTTTTAAGGAAAGTTAATTAAATTTAGCTTAAGTGTGCCTTACATGTTATTTGTTTATGCCTTGAGTGAGAATATGTGCACGATTAAGTTGATAGGTATATTAATTAAAACTATAAGGACTAAATGTGCCATTGTGCTAACTTGTTTATGCCTATAAAATTTGATATCTAAAAATGGCAATGATATGAACGTTTAGGGGGTGAATGCGTCAAAAACAAAAATTGTTTTATAACACACCACCCACCATCCCGTTTCACACACATACACACACCTATTGTTTCAAAAACCCTCACACGATCGCCACACCTTCATCCTTGATTTCCAGATCTTTTCGTGCTTAAGGTATAATTAAAATAATGTTCTTTTCACCCCCAATGAACTCACATCTTAAAGGAATTACATTTTTACAAAGTTTCAATTTCAAAAACCCTAATAATCAAATTAGGGTTCTTCAAAAATCAAAACTGAATAAAAACGTAAATTCATTGAGGGGTTTTGATTATCAGTGGGTGATAATGACTCGGTTATAGCAGCTTTTATTTTAGATAACATTTGAGATTGTTTTGCGTGATTATGTGTGACAAATTGTGCGTGTTTGGTGTTTTAAGTTAAAAAGGATAGTGGGTTTGAGTTTTAATAATCTAAATGACCTATGAATGTGTAAATGCTTTGAAAACCTAATATATGAGGTGTTTGAATTGTTTGGGAATATCATGAATCTTTGAAAAGTGTTGCTCGTTTGAATGACTTTGCTTGAATCTGTGAATGTAAGTTGCAAAAATGTTCTTGTGAAAGCTATGAGGCTAAATGATTGAATTTTGAGGTGGAAAAACACTTGAAAACTGAAATTAACATTCAAAATTTTTAGACCAATCCGAATTCGCAGGACTAGCTTAATACAAAATCTCATCTCAAAGTTGTAAAACTAATAAGCAGGATAGTGGTATCCAATTCGCAGACTAGGTTATCTACGAATTTAACAGTTCTAGTGTTATCGAATTTGCACGTTAAGATTGTCATCCGAATTAGCACAACTAGTGGTGTCCGAATCGCAGTTTGTTTTGTGTCTGAATTTGCATCGTGTCCTTAGTATACAAATCTCGCAGTAACCTTTGAGGAAACGGAATTCACAGTTTGGTTTAGTAATCAAAATCGCAACGTGCCTTTAGTATCCAAATTCATACTAACCTTTAGCACCTGAATTCGCAACGAGCCTTTAGTATCCGAATTCGCAGCTTGGTTTAATGTCCGAATTCGCAGTTGGTTTTAGGATCCGATTTCGCAGTTTGCTTTAGTATCTGAAATACGCAACGTGCCTTTAGTATCGCAAATTCGCAGTAACCTTTTAGCATACCGAATTCCGCAACGATCCTTTAGTATCTAAAATTTGCAGCTTGTTTAAATGTCCGAATTCGCAGTTGGTTTTAGTATCCGAATTCGCCGCAACCTTTAGTACCCAAATTCACAATTTTCAATTGTGTCTGAATATGCAGATCTCAATTGTAACCTAATTCGTGGTTTGCATTTAAACAACAGATTTTTTTTTTTTTTTCAATTTTCATGCTTAATGAATTCAAAAAGGCTAATTATCAGAAACACTTAGATTCAAACCAAAAGGTATCTTTAAAACTTGTAGTTGTGTAGCAATTTAAAAAATTATTATCTTTGAAATCTAATCAATTAAAATTGGAATTAATTCAACTAAGGCCTATTTTAAGTTCACTGCTTTCAATGGTTATCTTTTACTAAATGTGTAACATGCTTAATTTGTCAATTCACGGGTCCATCCTATAGTAATGTGTCTATATAAACTGTTTATATAAAAACTGTATCGACTTTGTCTTAGCAGAATCAAGAGTATCACAAAAGAACAACAAACAAGCACTTTGCAATGCTCGTTGTTCCACGGGACTACGTTTAACGATAAAGTTGGCAACTACAGATTGACGCACCACATTCAAGCCTAAGGAACCCACCTTTCAAGTTGCTTTGGATGTTCTCTCTCTCACTCCTTTTTATCCAGCCTTATGATCACTGCAAGTGTCCCTGCTGTCACATGCATGAAATTCTAGGCTACAGCATCTTACCAACAGAGCATTTTCCATCAGATTCAACTGAACACAAAGAGTTATTCATTTGATCTTGATTACTATCAAATATGCTTCCATATGAGTCCCAAAAACTTCTTGGACAAGAAGTTTGTAGATACCTCCATTTTGAAGAGGAAATACTTACTTTCATGAGGGAACTTGGCTACTCCGGGAACACCAAATTACTATCTGATGTCAAAGTTGAAATTCTACCTCAACCATGGAGAACATTCGAAACTATCATCAACAAATGTCTCAGTGGAAAAGTAACAGGAATCGATACACTTCATCTCTCTCGGGCTCAAATCCTTTGGGGTTTGTATCACCAGAAGAAAGTTGACTATGTCTACCTTCTATGGAGGACCTATTTCTAAATTGAAAACAAGGAGTCAAGGAAGACCAAATACATGTCTACCAAGACCACAAGTTCATTCATCAATCACTTCATGTCACAAGATCAATCAATCCGAATAAGAAACAAAGTGGACTGGCACATGGCTAATGATGATCCTATTCTCACTACCATGAGATTCATCCCTCAGCATGAAGTTGTTCAAAAGTACGATGCCATTTTTCCTGACAACTTAACCACTCAAGCAATGAAAGAATCTGAAGCATACAAGACTTACTATGCTTTTGCTACTGGAAAGGCGATTCCTAAACCAAAATATGTACGTCGATCTACCAAGGAAAAGCCTGAACAAGCCCCTAAGGCTTCCTCCGGTAAAAAGACTCAAAGCTACTGCTATAGTGACTAAATTAGGAAAGAAGAAACAACCTGCTAAAGGACTGGAGACTCTATCTGAAATTGCATTCTCTGAGGCTGAACAGATGAAACTGACCATTAAAATAAGCAAAACATAACTTCACAGCTCTCAACCCAGCGGTTCTGGTGCACATGAAGGAACTGGTGTTACACCAGAGGTTCCTGATGTACCTATATATGGATCTGATGAAGAGCAAATATTTTGGAAGTCTAGTGATGAAGAAGATGATGATAATGAAGCAAACATAGGCAAAGACGAAGATGATAATGATCAAGATGATGATGAACGAACTGAATTTGACAATGATGGTGATGACTTTGTTCATCCCAAGCTTTCCACTCATGATGATGAAGCAAGAAAAGATGATGAAGTAAATGAAGAAGAAAGCAATGAAGAAAGTAATGATGAATGCAATGAAAAAAGTGATGAAGAAGTTCAAGGAGCGAAAACTGAGGAAGATGAGATGGATGAAGAGGCAACACATGAAGAGGACGAAGCGAATGAGCTATACAGGGACGTAAACGTTAATCTGGAGGGAAGAGACACTATGATGACGGATGCTCCACTGCCTAATGTTCAAGCAACTCAGGAAACAGAAGATACTCATGTGATACTCACCGCTCCGATCAATCCTGAAGGTCAATAGCAGAGTTATTCTGTGTCATCTGGCTTCGTTTCTAACATGCTCAACCCCAGACCAGATACATGTATTGACTCAGTATTTACTCTTAACACTAATGCAACTTTACTTGTAGATGTTCTGGTCACCACTATTGTTGAGCCACCTCTTGTGTCTGCAACAACTCTTCCTCCACCACCCACTCCTCTTGTCACACATATGCAACAAACACCAGTTCCCATACCAACAACTGTTCCAAGCACCTCCCTGCAAGATCTTCCCAACTTCGGGCCCACCTTAATGGGCCGGGTCAGCCTAAGTTAATCCTTATATGAGCCTTAGTCCAAATATTAACCAAAGTCCAAATAAACCAATTTAATAGTCCACTAAATCTAGTCCAACAAATAAACCCCTTGGCCCATTTCCCATCCAGCCCAACCCACATTTACTTAACAAAGCCCAACCTTTTAACCTATACTAATATTAAGTATATATCATGGGTGGTCCTTGTTGATATCACTGGTGGTCCTTTTCCTCTTTCACCACCAGTCCTTTAACCATAACCCCTAACACCCGTTAAATTTACCCTTTTGTTTATACTCAACAGACACAGACCCAAAACCTTAAACCTTTCCCGCCTTTACACCCATCACCATCTCACCTCTTCCCCACATTTCACTCCACTCCAAACCCATCACCATCCCCACATACCCCACACCCATGTGCCCTTATCAGTCCAACATAACCCCACAGCTAAGACATCACATGGTTTGCCATGATGGCAATCCTTGAAGGGTTTTTGGGCGCCAAAACAATTGAAGGCTCAGATTGAATCCAAGGGCATCCTAGGACTACCTACGGCTGGGATTTAATGAAGAAAGCACAAGGATGAGGTTTTTGAAGAATGCACACACACATCAGTCATCTATAAAAGAAGAAGGAGACCAAGACAGAAAGATAACTAGGAGTAGTGTAGCATAATTTAGGGTAGCTTAATTTTATGTTTTCAAGTTTTTTTTAAATACTGTAATTTACTTTTAATGTCATGTAATTTTTTTTATGAAATTTTAGTTCAAGTCTTTTTTTATAAAAACTGTCTTTTATGCTTTTGTATCTGCTCATTTGATTGTCGCAGCTTAAGTGTGTTTAAATTTTGTTAAAACTTAATTCTTGATGCTTATTTAGTTCATGTTTGGTCTGGTATTCAAATAATTTTACCTTCGAAATCAATTTTCCAGTTTTAAAATGCTTAAAACCAATTTAAAGGGGTGTTTGGGGTAAGGGACTGATATGGGTCGAAGTGGGTCATATGGGTTCCTTGCACTTCACCAAACCTAGATTAGTTTGTATCAATGTTAAAATTTAGTTTTCAAAAGTTTTATACTTTAAAATTCAAATCTTAAGGTTTAGTCTTCATAATTTTGAGTCTATGTATGTCTTACTGTTTAAATCTCTTGAACTTGAATGGTTTGAGTTTGTTAAGTTTTAGGTGTTGTTAAATGCTTGCTTTAAGTCTTAGAAATAGTTGGAAATTAGTTGGTAGGTCTGCACTAAGTTTGGTTTGTTTCACTAGCTGTTATAAGCCTTCTAGTTGTACCAGTTTGGAAAAAGCTCATATGCCTCTCTTAATCTCATTCCTTGGGTCAGTTAATGAAGGTTTTAGCCTTTGATCTTAGGTGTACTGGTAGGTAACAGGCTAGTCTCTAGATGTTTCAGCTTATTTGCAATTTTTGAGCTTATTTAGCACCTTAAAATTAGGGCTGTATCATAGTGTTTGGTGGTTTACCAGTCTAAGTTTTAATATGTCCCAACTGCCACGTTTCTAGTTTTCTTTTCTTGCCTTAGGAGTTGATAATCTTGCCTTAACTTAGCTTATTTTAGTAGCTCATTTAGTACCTCTTAGGTTGCCTGTAGCTTATTTAGTCTAGGTTATGGCTCAGCAGCTTTTAGAGCTTATTTAGTTAAGTACTTTAAGTGTTTTAGCTTTAGTGTAATCTGCCCTTGTTATCTAGCTTTTTCTTAGCTTATTTGTTTTTTAAAATGTCTAATTTTTTCTTTTTCTCATAGCTAGTAGTTCAAACTTTATTTGTTTTTAGCTTTTAGAGCCATAAAGATAGCTTATGGCTCTTATAAAGTAGCTTAAAGTTGCCCTCTTGGGTTGTTCGTCTAACTATTTAAGCCATAAGTGCTTATAGCAGTTGTAGGCTTATTGCTCTAGCTTTCTTGGTTTAGTTTCAGCTTATAGTACCATATTTAGACTAGCTTTAGTGGCCTTTAGCTTTTTAATCCTTAAGTAGCTTTTTAGAGCTTATTGCATCTTGATAGTTTTGTTAAAAATAGCTTGTTACTTAAAATGTCACTTTTAGCACTTTTTTGCTAGCTTATTTCTGAGGTCTAATAAAAAAGCATTTTGTCAAAAGCCCCTATTCCACCTTATTAAAGGTTATTGCAAAAGAAAAATATGAAAAATAGGTTGGAATATACTTTAGTGACGGTTTAGTTACAGAAAATAGTGTCGCTAATGCTTTGGGAGGAAGGAGAACCTAGAATAATGACAGTTTAGTGACTATTTTGTAACAAATAAAGCGTAGCTATGATTTACTTGTTTTTATTTCTTTTATATTGGTTTTAATTCTTAAAAATCATTTTAAAAAAAGTTTAAAAATACTAAAAAAATAGTTTTAATTTTTAAAAAATATAAATCTTTTTTATAAAATTTTCTTTTAATATTTTTAAGGTTTAAGAATAAAAAAAAATCTTTTGTAGGGTTAAAATTTGAATTAGTCAATTCTTAATCGCGTTTTTATGTTTTTCGTTATTCGTTTAAATTTCGTTATTGCCTAATTATGTTTCCCGTAGACTTAGGAATTAACTTTATGCCTTATTTATGATTCCCGTAGTTTTAGGTTTTAAATTCCCGTGCCTTTGCTTGTTTTTCCCGTAGATTTAAGTATTCTTTAGTTTAAATTTTCATAATTTCCCGTAGATTTAGAATCCAAATCAAATCTTTGTTATTTAAGCATCCAAAAGTCAAACCAAATACGTAACCGTCAATTTTACGCCTCGTTGGGAGAACGACCCGGGTGATCACTTACCCGGAATCATTTATATCATACCCGTGAGTTTGTTGACCTTTTTTTCAAAGGGTTGACTCGCGGGTTATATATTTTGATTAATATTATACTACTATTTGATATATAATTACCCCTAAAAAGGTACGTTATCAAACTACTAGTGATAGATTGGTTAAATCACGGAATCAAACTTGTCAGATCGCTGGTTAAATAATGATCAAATCGTTGGTCAAATGGTGACAAACCGCTGGTTAAGGGTTGGTTAAACTGCGGGTATTGACCTGGTCAAACCGCTAATGGACATGGGTAAAACCGCTAATGGACTTGGGTCAAACCGCTAATGAACTTGGGTCAAATCGCTGAATTATCTGGATCAAACCGCTATTACCACAAGGTCAAACTACTATATGAACGGATCAAACCGCCATTCAAACTAAATCAAACCAATATTTAACTTAACACACTTTTACAAACTTTAAACACACAAATCACTTACAACATTCATTATAATCATGCTAGTCATACAAACAAACAACAAGAGATCATATATTCACAACCAACAAATATATTAAGCTCGAAAATGCAACCTATGAGATCCTAAGGCTTTTGATTCGAGATAAACTCTTCTACAAGTGACATAAGGGAGCATATTAAGGTTCTTAACACATCCTTAACATCTATATGCATAATTAACCGTCCTTAATACCTTTTTACATCAAACTGCTACTAGAAACACATAAACTAGATCAAGACCTAAGTTTTGAGAAACAAGTCCATTAACTAGTGTTTCTAAGGCATTACAAGATTATTCTAAACACCTAGAACTTATATCCCTAAACACAAATACCTTTTGCATATTTTTTGATAAAAAAATGCATAGAAAATCGCTCATAGAATCCATGTGTTTTTTATTCAACAAAAAGTATTTTAACCCTCATTCTAACACATATTAAGGGTCAAAACCCCTCTATCAATTCACTATTTCATCAAACTTGGATTAATATGAACCATAAATCAAAAATAATCCCTAACGTGTGATTGAATGAGTTTTAACCCAATTCGATAGATACCCAACATGTTTAGATGATATATAATGCGTTAGAATCATTACCTTTGGAAGAAGACGAGTTTTGATCTTAGCTAGAGAATAGGGAGCGGCGGTTTGAGAGAAAAGAGACAAAAGGGTGTGTTTGGTTTGAGACTACCAAACCGCCACCTTATGGGGATATTTTGAAACTTTAGGCATTTGGCAAAACAAGTCCCTGGGGTATTAGATGTCTTGAACTTCCCATTATTAACTTTCCTAAAGAATAAAGCAATTTAGGGCAAATGGCAAGTCTAGTCCGTGTGGTTTTAACCCTAAAACTACTTAGGCAATAACTGCAACTTAAGTCCTTAAAGTTTTAACAACTGACATCTAAAGTCCTAGGAATTAAACTAAGTTAACTCCCCTTCAGACTGTGATCCGTCATTTATCAAACCTTTATCCGTTAGTTCCGTTATTAGTTTTGAAAGACCGTTTTTAAAAGATGATTTGATTAGCACTTTCCCCCCCTCAAATAATGACCCGTTTTCTATTGAAAGAGTTATAGTCATTGTTTGAGTGATAGAATTATCTTTTAAATCTTTTGTGATTACTGAAAACACTGATTATTTAGAAAAAACAAAACACTTTTCACCAATAAAAATAAGATTTCTCTTATTTTATGCACAAGCCTTTACATGATCATGAAGTAGATCATGCCCGAGAAAATGAATTTCCCGTTGAGAGGTCAAGTTATCTTTTTGACGATATACTTGCCTTTAAGATGATGGCCGGGTTGCAGTCTTAAATAACTGCAAGCCAATGACATCTTTTGAAAACATTTAAAACTTCTGCTCAAACTTTATTTACAGCTCTGTGTCATTCTTAAATGACATTTCTAAAGCCGTAAATATAATCGATTTCAGAAGACATGTCATAAAAACAATATTTTTGAATTTTCTAGTTTTTTTATTTTGTATTTTCTTTTATAAAATTTTATAGAAATGAGAAAATATTTTTAGGTTTTTATATTTTTAAATATTTACATAGGATATAGGAAGAGGTACTACTATCACTCTTCATCTTCTTCTGCAAGACTTCTAAGTGTTTCCGGAGACATGTTCTACATCCCAAGCTTGTTGAGTAGAAATTCAAATCTTTCTCTTGCCAATGCTTTGGTGAAGATGTTTGCCAACAGATATTATGTTCTGATGAAGTAGAGCTTAACCACACCATTTTCCACTTGCTCTTTGATAAAGTGATATCTGACATCGATGTGCTTGGATCTTGAGTGTTGGACGTTGTTACAGCAAAGAGCAATAGCATTCTCGTTATCACATTACATAGGGATTTTGTTGAATGCAAATCCATAATCTGTCAGTTGTGATCTCCTCCATAGAATTTGAGCACAACATCCATATAGGGCAATGTATTATGCCTCTGTGCTAGAGATAGCAGTGCTTTTCTACTTCTTTGAAGACCAGCTGACTAGTCCGTCACCCAAAAACTACGCACTGCCAAAAGTACTTCTTCTAGTGTCTTGACACCCGGTGTGATCAACATCTGCGTAAGTTGTTAGTGAAATACCGGTATCTTTCGAATACCAAACACCCATATTCTGTAACACCCCCAAATTAGGTCGCAACGGAATAAGGGTCTGGGAGTGTTACTTCATAGATCAATAGCACAAGATATGAGAGAACGACCTTTAAATGAGTCATTTGAAAATGATACATTGGATTTAATGAAATTGTTTGTTACAAAAGCTCAAAGCTTAACTCTTTCATCCTTGTAAATGTAAAGATTTTAATACATAAGAAATATTTCTCAAATGTAATGCACACAAATCTTTATGCAATATGACTCTCAAAATGACGACATCCAATGTATCCTTGCCCTTGTACCTTATTAACCTGAGAAAAACATGCTTTAAAACGTCAACATAAAGTTGATGAATTCACAGGTTTAAGTAATGTATAAAGTAGGACCACAAGATTTTAATTGCGCAATAATGTAACACATACAATATCACAAAAGTAATTACGAGTGCACTAAGCTCGTGACACTGAAGCTACAACAAGTATGTACTTGCAGTTTAATGCCACTAATGTGCCTGTGTAGATGTTCAACCCGCAACATCCAAATCCGACATGGTATACGTCCGTTAGTTCGGTACTGCCGAAACTAGTGAGCGCTACTCACCCGAACTGGGATGCCAATCCCAAATAGATCTATTTATAACATTCGTGCTTACAATTAGTAATTAACAGTTCATGATTCATGGGCATAGTGGGTTATCGCTACTTAGGCAAACTCGTAGTTTGTTTAAAGTGTACTTGCGTCAAAATATAAAACAATGCATGTTTCTCACCCCAAAAGTTATAAATCATTGTAATTGTATAAAATGAGGCTATGAACTCACCTCAAGTGAAATGAATTGATTATATAAATCAAGTAAGTGAAACGTCTCACGAAATCTGAATGCTACCTAATTAATTATGGGCCGTATGAGTATAATGTATTTAATATAAATACAACATCATAAGTTATAGAGTTATATCACCACCTAATAATTTTTATTTAATTTATAAAGGTCGAAACCATATTTAAATCGTACTTGTTAAATAAATGTTTAAGTATTTGTATCCGTAAAGAAAAATATTATTGTTGTCTAACAATTGATTAGTTGTTAATAATACTTGATTTAATATTTGTATTGTTTATATAATGATATTATATAAATAGTTTAATTGTTTTGTAAAATAATATTTATAAAGTTAAAAATGTATATAAATATTATATAAGTAATACTACATTATTTCTTAATGTTTTTATAGCCCAAGCGGGCCCGAAAACATTCGTAAACCACTTTTAAAAGTTCTAACAGCTTTGGTGTATTTTATGTAAATGCAGAAAATAAAAATAGTGTATTTAAATCTTTAGAAATTCATAACTTTCTCATTTTAACTCCGTTTTGCGTGTTCTTTATATGTATGAAATCATGACGAGATAATCTATCAAAATATAATGGTCACAGATTTTATAAAATCTGTACTGAAACAGTAACAACAAACTGTTTTTATAAAACTAGTTTTATATATTTAATCTTACGAAAATCGTATCTCCTTCGTTATAACTCCGTTTTCATGTTCTTTATATGCACGGTTTCCTATTGAGATGATCTAACATAATAAAATATTTATACATTTTTATCAGATTCGAAACAGTAACAGTTTTTATAAAATAACTTTTATAAAAACACTTTTATATATTTAATTATCATAATCTCGTAAAATTCATAACTCCTTCGTTATAGCTCCGTTTTGCTAGTTCCTTATATGCACGGAATCCTCATGAAATGTACTATTTAAATCTTTAGAGTATATAATTCATAAAAATTCATAGGTTTACAGTTTATATAAATTGTTTGAATTATTGTTTTATAAAATTTGTTTTATAAACTTTTGACATAATTAAATTATTACAAGTCCTTTAATTTAATTACTAACACATCTTGTGTATATTTCATGTCCTAAAATTTATGTCCATTAACCTATGTCTAAAAGTTCAAATAAAATTTCCACACAATTATTTATTTATAAACTTTATAATTAAACAATTTAACAATTAATTCACCAAATTAACTTATAAATTAACCAACATTTGTATAAAATATGTTCATTCTAACACATTTTAAACATCATTTCATCATAGTTAATTACATATTCGAATTATGATCAAGCTTGTTTTATTTTATAACTTTATAAAATAATACTAGATGGTGATTAACAAAATAGCAACTAGATAAATATGAAAATGAATAATTATAAAAGATTAGGGTCTATGTTAGACCTTAAGAGAATGTACGAAGATGAAGAACCAATCAAACCCAAGTATCTAACCTAAAATACTAGCAAGAAAAACCTTAACTTTCTTTGGAAAACCCTAACTTTCTTCTTGAATAAACCCTTGTTTAATTAACACCCAAGCTTCTAAATCACATTGATACACCTTATATATTATATCTAAGAATACTTGTATGCTTATAAACTTGCTAAAATCAAAACTATGGAACTTTCTTGGTATAATATTTGAGCCGTGGGTTTTATGTTAGACAAAGAGAACGTATTTAATTTTTCTAGCAAGTGAAATGAGTGTGAATGATGCTTACATTGACCTCCTATTTATAGTGCAAGACTTGGCTAGTTTTCTAAGTAATACCATGGATTAGGAGTGGTAATGGTACAGGAGTGTAAGACCTATCCTCCTCCATAGGAGGAGGGACGGCCAAACCAAGAGTATGACACCAAGATTAGACAATTTATGGAGAAATGAAGCTTAAGGATTATGTGTTAGTTATTATCTAGCATAAAGTGACCTTAGTGGAGCATTAAGGTTTTATTCTTGTGTGTATTACTTGTAAACCGACCATGGGGAGTAATAAGGTAGGAAATGATTAAAATTGGGTATTGGGTATAAAAGTGGGTATTCTCCTCCCTAGGATGAGGGAAATGGCTATAAGAGAGGTGGAAAAGGTCAAGGGATTAGCAATTTATGGAGAATTGTGCTTATAAGTTTACATGTGGTAATAACAGAATGATGTGATACTAGTGGCGGGTTCTAGGAGTTTATTTGTTGTGCTTTTGTCTTTCCTTTGGTAGAAGGCCATTAAGGGTGTTGTATAAAGGTAGGAAAATGATTTAATTTTGGGTAT
The DNA here is from genome assembly GCA_026074375.1 of Tanacetum coccineum. Taxonomy (NCBI): domain Eukaryota; kingdom Viridiplantae; phylum Streptophyta; class Magnoliopsida; order Asterales; family Asteraceae; genus Tanacetum; species Tanacetum coccineum. Next base: position 19,104 of record BQNB010081300.1, read on the forward strand.
TGGGGCATAAAAGTGGGTAATTTATGAAGTTAAATAGGTTTTTTGTGCTTAGGTGTATGCCTAAATGTATTTTATTGCGAAATGTAAACGTTTTATGTAAACCAATAAAAATAAATATGAAAAGTTATAAATTATCTTCGTAATAATTATATAACACTTGCTTGACGTAAACTTTTACTTGTTTGATGCCGTTTACGTTAATTGTTGATTTTTAGTTTACGCGATTTACTAAAAACAAGAAAATTAAAAAGTGAACTTGCAAACAAGCCTTAAAAAATAAATGAATAGAAAGTTTTGAGTCGTAAAAATGACCTAAAATAACAGATTGTTACGGTCTTCCCCCGTTAAAGGAGCCTTGTCCCCAAGGCTCAAGATGCGGCACTTGTCGAGGGTGCGGTTTTTGTGAAGAGCTGCTTCTTTCAGAATTGATCTTTACATTCCCATGTGAACTCAAGATCTCTCGTAGAGTTCTATCGTACCTTGATAATAGGGATATGGCTTTGATTCAACCGTTTGACTTTATGATCCATAATATCCACTGGTTCTTCAACGAAGTGAAGCTTATCATCAATATGTAGTTCATCCAACGGAATTGCCAATGGCTCGTCGGATAAACACTTCTTTAAATTGGATACATGAAACGTTCTATGAACCCTGCTTAGTTGTTGAGGAAGTTCGAGTTTATAAGCAACAGTTTCCACTTTTGCTAACACTTTGAAAGGGCCAATATACCTCAGGTTCAACTTCCCCCGTTTGCCAAAACGGATAACCTCATTCCAAGGTGATACCTTCTACATGACCTTGTCACCAACTTGAAATTCTAAAGGCTTACGCCTCACATCGGCGTAACTCTTCTGGCGATCACGAGCGGCTTAAATTATGCTCTTGATTTGAATGATCTTTTCGGTTGTCTCATTAATAATTTCTAGACCGGTGAGCTGAACATCTCTGACCTCAAACCAGCAAACAGGTGATCGACACTTATGACCATAAAGTGCCTCGAATGGGGCAGATTTAATTCTAGTATGATAACTATTGTTGTATGATAACTCAATTAATGGTAAGTGTCTATCCCAACCATTTCCAAAGTCTATCACGCAAGCGCGTAACATATCTTTCAGTGTCTGAATCGTTCTCTTGCTTTGTCCAGCAGTCTGCGGATGGTAAGCAGTTTCATATCCAATCAAGTACCCAAAGCCTTCTGAAATGTCCTCCAAAAATTTGACGTAAATCTACTATCATGGTCACAAATGATCGAGACTGGTATTCCATGTATCGTGACCACTTCTTTCAAGTACTGTCTTGTCAATTTGTCCATAGAGTTATTTTCCCTCATCGATAAAAAGTATGCAAACTTGGTAAGTCGGTATACAATTCCCAAATGGTATCATAACCACTTGACGTCCTTGGGAGCTTGGTGATAAAATCCATGGTGATATTGTCTCACTTCCACTGAGGAATCTTAGGTTGCACCAAAAAACTAGATGGTTTTTGGTGTTCGGCTTTGACCTTTAGGCATGTCAAACACTTTCTAACATAGGTGGAAATATTAGCTTTCATGTTGGGCCACCAGTATAATTTCTTCATGTCTTGGTACATCTTGTCGGAACCCGGATGAACATAATATTTTGACTTGTGGGACTCATGCATAATCAAAGTCCTTAGATCACCATAGCACGACAACCAACTTCTGTTATTCAAACACAGTGTTCCGTCAGCACGCGGTTCCAACTTTTCATTTTTGGGGTTTTCTAATTCCCTTGAAGTCTCAACCAGCAAACCTCCCACATCTTCAGCCTCGAGGTTTTTTGGTTTTCTTGCCTCATTCTGAGCTTCTAAAATTTGCTTGGGAAGATCCAAACCAATAGTCATAACTAAGGCTCGAACCCGTAATGTCTTAATTTGTTCTTTTCTGCTTAAAGCGTCAGCCACTACATTTGCTTTTCCCGCGTGATAACGAATTTCGCAATCGTAATCACTGAACAACTCTAACCAACGACGTTGCCTCATGTTCAACTCCTTCTGATCAAGGATATGTTGTAAGCTTTTGTGATTAGTGAACACGGTACACTTTGTTCCATACATATAGTGTCTCCAAATCTTTAGAGTGAACACTACTGCTCCTAACTCCAAGTCATGAGTTGTATAATTTTTCTCATGAATTTTCAGTTGTCGTGATGCATAAGCAATCACCTTCTCATTTTGCATTAAGACAACACCTAATCCTTTAAGCGAAGCATTACATTAAACAATAAAGTTCTTAGCTCCTTCAGGTAAAGGTAAGATACGTGCACTACATAGTTTTTGCTTTAATAACTGAAAAGCAGCTTCTTATTTGTCACCCCAATCAAACTTGACCATTTTCTGGGTTAGCTTGGTCATAGATTTGGCGATCTTTGAAATCCTTTAATGAATCTTCGAAAGTAACCGGCAAGACCTAAAAATTGACTGATGAGGTGTCATTTTATACACTATTTGGGGGTCATTTAACCCCTTAAATCATGCAAATTTGCCCAGATTATGTGCTTAATCGTTTGTTTTTAGGTTTTTAACACTTGGATGGCATTTGGAGGAAATACACATGACTTGGGCTCATTTAGAGAAGAAACAGACGAGATTACAGACCTACACCAAAATCCTTAAAGAAATATTGCTTACTGAATGTGGAGACGGCGTCGCAAGCATAAAGCGACGCCATCGTGATCTCTTTTGTAACGGCGTCTGGAATTTGGAGACGGCGTCAGCGTTGTCGTCGCGATATCTCTATATATACAAAACCGGTTTTTGGGTTTTAGTGTGTAACTTTTGGGATAACTTTGTATAACTTAGGGAGACAAACCCTAATCCTTGTAGCAGCTTCATAGGTCGTTTATAGGGCCTCAAACCCCTATTGTACTAACTTGGATCCATGTTTTACTTCAAGTAAGGTTATTTATCATTAATCATTAAATATGTCTATGTGTTGTGTGATTGATTTATCTTCTTACTTCCTTTATAACATGTGAGGCTAAACCCTCCTTTGTATTTGCTTATGATTGCGTGAAAGTAGGATTGTAGATCCTTTTACTGTTGCTTCTTGTTAATGAATGTGCGCGTTAGGCCTTAGAAAACCAGCTTTTGTCTGTATCGCTGTTGACATATCTAGGGAAACGCGAGTGCGTAGAAAAGATACCATAGGGTAACAGTCTTCATACTACCTTGCCCCTTATGTAGTTGATCCCTCTTAAGGTATTTCACATGCATTTAATATACTCTTAGGGGCCTTGTAATAGTCTTCATACTACCTTACTTGTGCTTTGCCTTAATGGAATATTAAATAGACGATGAATTCGTGTAATTCGTTCATAACTTAGGAAATACTTACACATTACATCATAAGTGTGACAAGGTAACAAGATTAGGAGAAACAATCTGATAAGTAATGCATGATTAAGTAAATACATTTAATTATCATAAAGTTATCACCGGTAGATTAGTTTATTAATTAGTTTAGTTAATAGTTTATCAAACTAACCTCTCAAACCATAGATTTACCTCTTTTCTATAAAATATAAAATCATAAAAATAATCTTCTCTCAACCCCTAGAATTCCGTTAGACCATGATCAAGCCTTCCCAACCTATTCCCCTAGAGAACGATAACAACCCTCGAGTCTTGCCTATACTACTACTAAAACGGTTAGGTACTCTGCCTAGGGAGTTGTAAAACTTCTTGTTGAAGTCCTACGACGACCGCATCAAGTTTTTGGCGTCGCTGCATGGGAAATAGTTAGGTTTCGATCATAGTTTAACTTAGTTCTACTCGTTTGAATCCTTTTAAGCGAGACTTTAATTTCCGCATATTAGCTTTCTTGTAGTCTATCTTTTCTTTGTGTTAATTGTTTCGTAATCCATTCTCGCCAACCACCATGGGAGACGAGAATCTTATCTGTACTCTTGGAGACTACTCCAAACCTAGCCACGAAGGCTACAGGAATACCATCGAGCGCCCTGTAGGGAACAACGTGGTACCTCTTCGATCCGACACCATCCGGTTGGTGCAAAACGGATGCTCATTCCACGGACTTTGGTTTGAGGATCCAAACCAACACCTTAAGGATTTCCTAAAACTTGTGGACTCACTTGACATTGACGGTGAAAATAGGGAAAGAACAAGCTTGCGTTTATTTCAATTTTCCTTTCATGATCAAGCTAGCAATTGGCTTGAACGTCTTCCAGCAAGATCCATCACCACATGGGAGGATCTTACTACTCGCTTCCTTGCTCAATTCTTTCCGCCGGGAAGGAACGCAAAACTCCGCAATGATATCCTGATGTTCCAACAACATCATGGAGAATCTCTATCAGAAGCATGGACTCGTTTCAAAGACTTACTACAAAAAGTCCCTCATGATGGCATCGACCTTTGGCTCCAAGTCTAAATTTTTGTTGGGATTCAGAGCTTCTACACTTAGTACTGCTAGTTATAGTTAGTTAGTACTGGTAGTACATTATTAGTACTACCAGTATAGTTAGTATTGTTAGTTATATATTAGTACTGTTAGTATAATAGTTAGTACTGCTTAAGTGATATGCATGAGTTATATTAGGAATAGATATGCATGATCACTTGACGCGTTTTGTAATCCCATTAGGGTTTTCCTTAGTGTATAAAAGGAACCCTACGGCATAGTTAGAGATATCGATTCATAGTTAGCTATTCTGTAACCTAGGCAGAATATTTGCAATCAATATATATTCAAAGTTTTGTTTACATTGTTCTTCTTAGTATTACAAGTTAGATTCCGCATAACTTGTAGTCTTCATAATCATAGTTTCTCATATAGTTAGTTTGAATCTATTCAAGTTAACAAAACCTTAACAAGCTAAGAAGATCTATTCATTGGGACTCACAAGTGGTATCAGAGCTTGTAGAGAAACTCTGAATAAGAAGAACTCATCCAGATCTAGAACTCTACCTAACATACAAGATGTCTGGTGAAGAATCTGCACCAGAAATGACACCAGTGGAAACTCCTTAAATGATATATATTGTAAAACTTCCTATGCTCAAGAAGGTGAATATACCCTTTGGAGCTTGAGGATGGAGCAGTACCTCACAAACACAGATTATGGCTTGTGGCAAGTAATCATGAATGGTGATGAACCTGTACAAACAACAAAAGATGAGAATGGTGTTGAAACTGAAGTACCTCCAAAGACTGCTCAAGCACTATTACAAAGGCAAAAAGAAAGAAAAGCTAAAAGCATTATGCTTTTGGCTATTCCTGATGAGTATCAACTAAGGTTCCATATAATCAAGGATGCAAAGTCTTTGTGGGCTGCTATCAAGAGTAGATTTGGTGAAAATGTTGAATATAAGAAGATGCAGAAGAATGTCTTAAAGCAAGAATTTGAAAACTTTTCTATATCTGACACAGAAGGCCTAGACAAAGCATATGATAGGTTTCAAAAACTTATCAGCCAACTTGAAATTCATGGTGCAGCTGTTTCAAATGAAGATGCAAATCAGAAATTTCTACGAGCTCTACCTTCATCATAGAACAACATAACTTTGATTATGAGAAACAAAGAGGGTATAGATGAATTAGATATTGATGATCTATACAATAACCTGAAAGTGTTTGAAGCTGACATCAAAGGTTCCTTTGGATCATCTTCAAACTCACAGAATGTGGCCTTTCTTTCTGCAGAAGACACTAACAGTATTAATGAAGTTAATACTGCTAATGGTGTTTCTACTGCAGCAGGCCATAACTCTCAAGGACAAGCCTCTTCATCATTATATACTAATGATCTAATGTTCTCATTCTTTGTTGATCAGTCAAGTGGTCCACAACTTGATGATGAAGACCTATAGCAGCTTGATCAGGATAATTTAGAAGAAATGGACATTAAATGGCAGGTGGCTATGCTTTCTATGAGGGTTAAGCGTTTTTATAAGAAGACTGGAAGAAAGTTAATCTTTAATGGCAAAGAACATGTAGGTTTTGATAAAGCTAAGGTTAAATGTTTTAACTGTCATAGAAGAGGCCATTTTGCCAGGGAATGTAAAGCACCAAGAAATCAATGGAACAGGAATGGAGATACATGGTATAGGAGCAGGGACAACACCAGAAGAAGTATACCAGTAGAGACCTATGATGCATTGGTTGTTCAGGACAATGCTTTGATTGTGCAAGATGCATTGGGATATGATTGGAGTTATATAGCTCAAGATGAACCAACTGAGTTTGCTCTCATGGCCTACACGTTAAACTTCTCAGGATCTGACACAGAGGTACAATCTTGTTCTAAAAACTGTGTTAAAAAATATGAAAAACTTCAAAAACAGTTTGATGAACAAAGACAAACTCTTAGTAAGGCTAATCTAGAAATTGTAGCTTATCAGTTAGGCCTAGAATCTGTAGAGGCACAGTTAGTTGTTCATCAGAAAAATGAAGGTGTCTATGAGGAAAAGATTACAGTATTAGAGTTTGAAGTAAAAGATAAAGGTAATGCTGTTACTAGACTTACAAATCAGTTAGAACAAACTTTAAAAGAAAAAGAAGATTTGAAAGCTAAACTAGAACAGTTTGAAACATCTTCTAAAAACTTAAATAAACTGATTAATAGTCAAATAAGTTCTAAAGATAAAACTGGTCTAGGATATGGAGATCAATTGAATGAAAATGACTCAAGTGGTAGTGAATTGTTTAAAAGTGTGTTTGATAGTCATTCAAGTGATGGAGATGACAATCAAACAAATGATAGGTTCAAAAAAGGTAATGAATATCATGCAGTTCCCCCTCCTCTTACTGGGAACTACATGCCTCCACTTGCTGACCTATCTTTTGCAGGATTGGATGATTCTGTTTATAGGCCTACAACAAATAAGACTAGTGCTAGTGTGTCTCAAGTTGAAACAAGTATCACCCTACCTAGCAATACTAGTGTAGAAATACCTAGAGTTGAATCTGTTAGGCCTAGTAGAGTTATCATTGAAGATTGGGTCAGTGATGATGATGAGGATATTTTTTAATCTAATGATGTCCAAACAACAGTCAAGCCTAGTTTTAAAAAGATTGAGTTTACTAAAGCTAGGAATGAACCTGTTAAATCTGATAAACAAGCTGTAAAACCTAGAATGGTCACTCAATCTCCTAAGATAGATAGAAAAGATTGGAATGGGAAAATGACTCAAAAACTGGGGTTAGGATTTGGGTCTACAAAGAAAGCCTATTTTGTTTGTGGCAGTTACAGCCATCTAATAAAAGACTGTGATTTTCATGAAAAGAGAATGTCTAAAAAATCTGTCTTGAATGATAAGGGAAAGGGTACTGGTCATAGGGAAGTTAGACCAATTTGGAACAACACTCAAAGAATAAATCATCAAAATAAATTTGTTCCAACTGCAGTCTTAACTAGGTCTGGAAGAATACCAGTTAGTACTGCCAAGCAGCATGTTAATACTGCTACCCCCAAAAATAGAGTGAATGTTTCAAAATCAAAAATAAATACTTTTCCTAAGTCACATTCACCTATTAGAAGGCCTTTTTATAAATCAACAGTACTTAATACCAGGGTTTCAAAGGAAAAAGTTAATACTGTTAGAGTAAATGGTGTTAATACTGTTGGGCAAACAGCAGTTAGTACTATTAAGGGAAAAGGGGTCACTGCCGGTAAGGCCTCAGCAGGTTGTGTTTGGAGACCTAAATTGACAGATTTAAACAATGGCTCTAAAGACAATAGTGGATCATGGATCTAAAAAAGAGTAAATTATATTGATCCACAAGGCAGACTCAAGTCAATAGTGGCTTGGGTCCCCAAGAGAAAAATGACTCTCTTATTTTTGTGCAGGGGAATCCACAACAAGCTTTAAAGTACAAAGGAATGTTTGATAGTGGATGCTCCAGGCATATGACAGGGAACAAAGCCTTACTTACTAACTATCAAGATATTGATGGAGGTTTTGTTGCCTTTAGTGGAAGTACTAGAGGTGGTAAGATAACAGGTATTGGTAAGATAAGAACTAATAAAATAGACTTTGAAGATGTGTTTTTTGTGAAGGAACTAAATTTAATCTTTTCTCTGTCTCACAAATGTGTGACAAGAAAAACATTGTTCTTTTCACTGAAACTGAATGTCTTATTTTGTCTCTTAACTTTAAGCTAATTGATGAAAGTCAAGTACTACTTAGAGTCCATAGGGAAAACAATATGTATAGCTTTGATTTAAAGAATGTTGTTCCTTCTGGAGATTAAACTTGTTTATTTGCAAAAGCCATAATTGATGAGTCTAAGCTATGGCATAGGAGGCTGGATTATGTGAATATTAAAACAATGAATAAACTTGTGAAGGGAAACCTTGTAAGAGGTCTTCTTTCAAAGACTTTTGAAAATGACCATACTTGTGTTGCTTGTCAGAAGGGAAAGCAACACAAAGCCTCCTGTAAGACCAAACATGTGAGCTCTATCAGCCAACCTTTACAGATGTTGCATATGGACTTATTTGGACCAACATCTGTAAGGAGTATCAACCATAAGACCTATTGCCTTGTAGTGACTGATGACTTTAGTAGGTTTAGCTGGGTTTTCTTCTTAGCCACTAAGAGTGAAACTAGTAGGATTCTTAAGAAATTTATAACAGAAGTAGAAAACCAATTAAACCATAAGGTTAAAGTAATCAGGTCTGATAATGGGACAGAATTCAAAAACAGAGAAATGGATGAATTCTGTGGGCAAAAAGGGATAAAAAGGGAATATAGTGTTGCCAGAACTCCACAACAAAATGGAGTTGCTGAGAGAAAGAATAGGACCCTGATTGAGGCAGCTAGGACTATGCTAGCAGACTCACTTCTACCTACAGTATTTTGGGCTGAAGCAGTTAATACTGCTTGTTATGTCTTGAATAGGGTTCTAGTGACCAAGCCTCATAACAAGAACCCAATTGAACTTATTATGGCAAAGCACCAAGCATAGTTTCATGAAGACCTTTTGGATGTCCGTTACTATCCTAAATCCCCTAGACCCTTAGCAGTTTTTGGAAGGCTGAGGAAGGGTTTTTAGTTGGGTACTCTATTAATATCAAGGCTTTCAGGGTATTTAACACTGAAACCAGAAAATTTGAAGCGAATCTGCATGTAAACTTTCTTGAAAATAACCCAAATATTGCAGGGCAAGGACCTAACTGGCTTTTTGACATTGATTCCTTAACAAATTCTATGAATTATCAACCAGTTACTACAGGGAATCAAACTAACAAAAATGCAGGTCCACAAGAAGCTAATGGTAATACAGGTTTGAAGCAAAGTGTTAATGCTGGACAATCTGAAGAAAATAATGTGTCTACTTAACAATATGTTGTGTTCCCATTATGGTCTTCTATCTCTTCAAGCTACAAGAGCTCAGATGACAAGACTGAGGATGATATAGTTGATGATGATGCTTGTAAAAAGACTATACAAGAACCAACAAGTGAGTATGATCAAGCCTTGAAGAATGTTCTTGATAAGATGATGGATCAAGAGAAGATTACTAGAGCTAGCAGTACTAACAGTTTTAATACTGTTAGCACACCAGTTAATACTGCTAGTGCATCCAGGACTTTTAGTCCTGTTGGACCATCAAGTGGACCATCATTTGTTCCTTTTGGTGGATCTTTTCCTATTGATGTTGCTAATCTTCCTCATGATCCTCTAATGCCTGAATTGGAGGATACTGTTGAAATTCGAAGTACTGGCATTTTTTGCAATGCCTATGATGATCATGACTTGGAAACTCTCAATACTCCTTATGCTGATCAAAGTGTGGGTGTAGAGGCTGATTTCAACAACATGGAACCTTCCACTGTTGTCAGTCCTATTCCCACAACTAGAGTACACTCTACTCATCCTAAAGCTCAGATTATTGGGGATCCAAAGTCAGCAGTACAAACAAGGGGCATGACAAAGAAGAATTCTGGAGAGCATGCTATGATTAGCTACATCCAAAAGCAGAGAAGGACAAATCACAAAGATTTCTAGAACTGCTTATTTGCTTGTTTCCTTTCTCAACATGAACCCACAAAGATATCTCAAGCCCTTGATGATGAAAGTTGGGTTGAAGCAATGCAAGAGGAGCTGCTTCAGTTCAAGATTCAGAAGGTTTGGACACTAGTTGACTTACCTAGTGGCAAAAAGGCTATTGGTACAAAGTGGGTGTATAGAAATAAGAAGGATGAAAGGGGAATAGTTGTAAGGAACAAAGCCAGACTGGTAGCACAAGGGTATAAACAAGAAGAAGGCATTGATTATGATAAGGTTTTTGCTCCTGTTGCTAGGGTTGAAGCAATCAGGTTATTTTTGGCCTTTGCATCATTTATGAATTTTCCTGTGTACCAGATGGATGTTAAAAGTGCTTTTCTCTATGGCACTATTAAAGAGGAGGTATATGTTTGCCAACCTCCAGGTTTTGTGGATCCAGAATTTCCAGAAAAAGTCTACAAAGTAGAGAAAGCCTTATATGGTTGATCGTTCAATTTAATACGTAATAATATCAAAGTATAAAGAACTTTACTAAAAATCCTTGAGGACAAAGATTTAGAG
>BQNB010081301.1:5300-29666 GCA_026074375.1 Tanacetum coccineum
TATCCCCGAAAGGAGTTAGGGTCGGAGAGGAGGTAGAAACAATCGGATCATAATAAGGAGTGGGATTTCCACTCACGATAACATCAGAAAACCCTAGAACTTCTTGAGAATACTCCTCACAAGCCATATCAATGACGTCGATTCTGTTTGCCGTCATATCATCATAATTAGACGAGTATCTCGAAGTTTGATCAAGATTGAACGTTACAGCTTCTTTCCCAATACGAAGAGTTATTTCTCCTTCGTAGACATCGATCAAAGCACGCCCGGTTTTTAAGAAGGATCTCCCGAGAATTAGAGGAACTCGGGGATCGGCATCAAATTTAACGACTACAAAGTCGGCCGGGAACTGGAACTCACCAACTTTTACAGGGACATCTTCGGCGATCCCGATCGGTCGGGAGATCGAACGGTCTGCAAGCTCGAGAGTCATGCAAGTTGGAGTAAGTTCCGGAAGGGAAAGCTTCTTCCAAAAGGAGAATGGCATGAGATTTATGCTTGCGCCAAGATCGGCCAAGGCGAAGCATTCGTCCATTTCAGGAAATTTACACGGAATGAGAAATTTGCCCGGGTCCCCAAGTTTTTCGGGTAACTTGTTGAGGATCACTGCCGAACAATTCTCATTCAAAGGTGTTCTAGCCATTTCGCTTAATTTCTCCTTGTTCCCAATCAAAGCTTTGAGAGTTGAGGCAAACTTTGGCATAAGAATTAAAGCATCCGTGAAGCTTATTTCGAAACTCAAATCTTTAAAGATTTCATAGAATTTCTCAATTTGGTTGTCAGCTTTTGCACGGTTCCTTTCATCATTACGCCTTGAAGGATATGGAATTGAAGGTTTCAGGTTAGGCATCGGAGCACTAACGGGAGCAACAACTGACTTAGAATTTGGCACATGAGGTTGAACTTGGACAACCGGAGGTTGGACGTCTTCGGTACTTCCGTTATTAGTAGGAAGCACCGTGTCCTTGGTCACCTCGGTCTCACGCTCCACTACTTTAGAAGAAGAAGTAGTAGGAGCTGTGGGTCCCTTATAAGCAGCACCGCTTCGGGTGGTAATACCTTTCAAATCTTCCTTCGGGTTGGTAACGGTGTTACCCGGGAGTGTCCCTGAACCTGAAGTAGAAGCGGTATTAGCACTAACAATTTTGGTGAGCAAGTCCATGATATTTGACATTTGATTTTGCATATTTTGCATAACCGCATCATTAGCTTTGACGTAGTTATCAAAATCGATCTTTGACACACCTGGTGCTGGAGGAGCCGGAGCGGGAGCTTGGTAAGGTGGAGTTTGAAAAATCGGGGGTTGATTAACCTGGGGTTGATGAATTGGTCCTTGATTGTAGTTATTACCCCGATTTTGGTTAAAATTGTTCCCCCGATTTTGGTTGAAATTGATCCCCCGATTTTGGTTGTTTTGATGGTTTTGCACAGGAGGAAAACCGGGAGGTCGAATTTGATTTGCAACCATCTGAGGTCGGTAACTGGCACTTCCTTGATTGAAGTTAGTTGCGGCGGCTTGAGAGATGTATTCTTGAATATTGTCACGATAATTGTTGCCATCGGTGGCGGGACAATTACGATAAGAATGAGCTCCACCGCAAGTTACACAACTTTGCTCGACAGCGGGAGCTGGAGGTTGGTTCTGGTTTTTCTTATCGAGAAGTAATGCTTTCACCATATCCTTGAGTTCAGCAACGCCGGATGAAATTCCGGGGGTAGAAGCGCTCGTACTCACTTTGGAAACAACAGCTTTGCTTCGTGAGTGACGAACTTTGGACTTGCTTTCAATGATGCATAAGCAATCACGGGGCCTTTTGTCCAAAAAATTACCACCTGCTGCTGAATTTAATGAATCTTGATCATTTGTATTCAAAGCATTATAGAACGTATCGAGTTGGTGTAATTCAGAAAAACCATGATGAGGACATGCTCGAAGGAGATCCCTAAATCGATCCCATGCCTCACTGAAAGACTCATCAAAACGTTGTTGGAAATTTGTAATCTCATTACGAAGATTAGTCGTTTTGGAGGGAGGGAAAAATTCATTGATAAATTTTGAAACAAGATCATCCCAAGTAAGAATTGATTGAGGGGGTTCTTTTTCGAGCCAAATCCGGGCGGCCCCCTCGAGAGAAAACGGAAAAAGCATAAGCTTAATCGACGTGTTCGGAACGTTTGGGAATCTCATAGTAGAAGTGATCTTGTTGAAGTATCGGATATGAGCATGAGGATCTTCTTTGTCATGTCCGAAAAATTGCTTGTTTTGTACGAGAGTGAGCAAACTATGTTTAAGCTTAAAGTTGTCCGCGGTGATTGCGGGAACAACAATTGCATCCTCGTAACCCTCGGTGGGTGCTTGAAGCAATTCCGCCATAGTACGATTATCGGCCATCGTAACTACGGGAGATTCTTGATCTTTGATAAGGTCTTCAAGATCAAGTGGTTCAACAACAATCGGTGGGATTTGTTGTTGTTGTTGTTGATGGTTACGGTTTTGAGAACGAGTGCGCATGCACTAAAATTAAAAATAAAAAAGAAAATTTGTACAACAATTGATTTATTTTAACAATGGACAATGAGACAAGACAACTTAAACCTAATAATCAACAAGCTTCTCGGTAACTCTCTAAAAGAAAAACGCACAAAGGAGCGGAGGAATAGGAAAGCGCGAAGCTATTAAAAACCTTTTTCCTTTAGGGTCGTAGTTCCTTGGAACAACCCGCCTTATACCCCTCTTGAGAGTTTGTTTATCTTTCAAAGGTGAACCGTACTTTGCAAGTGACAAAAAAGGTAAGTTTTTTATCTTTTGTTTGGGAACTTATTGATGGATAATACTTCAATTGAAAGTATTATTTGTTGGTGTTCTTTTACCAACTTGGTTGTTTTTTTTTGGTTTTTTTTATAAATACATACTAAAAAGAAATGAATTTTTTTTATATTTTTAATTTTTTATAAGAAAATAAGCGATAAAACTTCACACGAAAGTATCTTCAAACACAAATTGTCAAACGGAAATGACAATCACACACGCCTCCCCGGCAGCGGCGCCATTTTGGTGTTGTGTTTTTAACACCCTTTGATATGTATATATAAATAAATATGTTAATACTTATAAATATATAAAAAGGATCCAAAAATCACAATTGTAGTAAACCGGGAAGTAGTATTCCCGAGTCGTTTTTCCCCAACGAAGCGTGAATGGATGGTCGAGACTCGGTTTGATAATTGATGTTTGAATGGACAAAGATTTGATTGATTATGGTTACTAAAACTACTGGAAAAGCAAATTAAGAATTCTAATTTAACAATTAAGCATAAAATCAAATACGAAAATCCTAAAAAGGCACCAAGATATCAACTAAGTCAAAATTAAACTCTAAAAATGCAAATTTAGTTTCTAAACCTCTAAAATAATAAAAGAAAATTTTCTAAAAAGGAATTATATTTTTTTGACTTTTTTTTTTTTATAATTTTTTAAGAAATTAAAAACTAAATAATGTATAAAAATCCTATAAGAAAAACAAAATTAATTCCAAAAAAATTCTAAAAAAAGATTTCTACCTTATAAAACTCTAAAAAATATAAAAACACAAAAAACCTCTTTTAACTATTATTTTATCATACAAACCAGCAATTTTCTAAAATGAAAACAACTCAAAAAACTATTTATAACTATTTTTTTCAACGCTCATTACATTTCGAGCTCGTTTTATTCGTTTTGTCTTTGTTTTTCTTCCTTTTCCCTCAGATTATCCAATTTCTTGCACAATGCAAATACAAAACATACAAATACAATGTATTTTTGGTACGTTTTTTGTCATTTAAGCTCATTTTTAATGGATAAAAGTATGTGTATTTAAACACATACCACCGTCCTTTACCTCGTCATGTTGTTATTGATTATTTCTTTCGGATATTTCATATTTTGGGAATTGTTGCGAGACTTTCGTTCCTTTATGTCATTTCGATTTTATTCTGATATAAGTAAGTAGTTATTTGATGGAGCATCCCTTATATGTTAAGTTGGAGTGGTTTAAGATGTGCAATGTGGTATATGTGCTTATATGTAAATTATGATTGAAATGGATAATCTTGGAAGTAAGTACATGTGTGAAATGAGGCAATTATAATTATGGTGGCCAACATAATTATAAAGGCATCACACACGTAGACTTGTGACTATGATTGTATTTATTTATGTTTGGTTGTGAGGTGGTAGTGTAATATATTTTTTTTAATATGTATATTCATGATAAGGATGGTGGTATGGGTAGAGTATTATTCTCTTACCCTAATTGGAGGAAATGTTGAGTTGAGTTGTACAGATAGTAAGTTTCCCTTCTATCTAGTATTTGCAGATACCTAGTATTGCTATTATAGAGATTGCTCGTTTGCTCGGTTGTTTGTTCGGATTTCCTAAGTCTAAGCTAGCATCCCTTCATCGTACTTTGTTAGTAAGGATACCTAATTTTTCCTATTCGACGTCTCAATGTATATTGGTTGTTCAGAATCTGCTCTTTTGGATATAGGCGCATTTTGTTAGTTCTTTCGTTGCATTGATTACTCGTATGAGTATTTTAAGCACCAATTATTCCTAACATATTAGTGTGGTTCATTACTCCTTGGTTGTATATCCCTTGGTTTTCGTAACCCGTTGGTGACGTGTTAGTATCGATGCTTGTAGGTTTGCTCTGTTGATCGTTATTTTGGATAAGACCTTACGTTTTCTTTTGGGTACGTAACGTCTTGCATGAGTTTTCTTGTACGAGTTCGTTTGAGTTTATTTTGAGTATATGGTTCCTGGTATTTTCTTTCGTTTGTGTTAGAGTCTATACGGTGTTTTACGATCCCTTTTGGTATTATGGTGTCCTTTGTTTGAGTAACCTATTTTATAATTGATATCTAATTATAAAAACCCTTTTGAAGTATTGTGTTAGTGTTTAGGAAAAAATGTGTTTAAAATGATCTTTGTAAATAGAATATGTTAAATGGCCTATGCAAATAGGATATGAAATTTGTTGAGTGGTTAAATAAATTTTATTTTATTATAAAAAGCAGGTTTAAAGTGATTCATAGTGGTAAGGTACGATTACACCATTAGATAACCATCTCTAGATTTTTATGACAACTAGAAGGAATTTTATAAAGATTACATTTAAGGCAATTTTATTTATTCTTTAAAATGATTTTTTATACTTAAAGTGACTTCTTTATTTTAAATTGATTTTTATAAAAACATTGTTTAATTTTGTCTTTCGAGTAAAGTCAATAATTGGTATAAGAATTTTCGTCTTTCGTATTGATTTTTTTATGTGTTCTTTTGTCGTGGTACGCCTGTTGATTTTTTTTTTTGCGTTTTCACTTGGTGCATATACGTATCCTTTCTTTCAAAGGATTCTTATGTCATTTGATTCACGTATATTTGCATATGTGGAATCTCCTATATGCATTCTAGCCTTTGACTCGATATTCGTTTGTTATCCTATTTGATTGTTCATAACCCTTGGAGTTCGTTGATACCGTTGAGTCGTGGAAGCTTTGTTGTGATTGTGGGAATGGACTGGTTGTCCAATAGGGAGTTTGTGGTAGTATGTCATAAGAAGGTGGTTAGAATACCGTTGGAAGGTGATGAGATACTTCGAGTTCATGGGGAACGTACTTTAGGAGCCGCCAAATCCCTAATGAACGCTAAGGTAGATGAACCTAGGATAAGTGATATACCCGTAGTGCGTGATTTTATTGATGTGGTTCCGAAAGACTTGTTGGGGCTACCACCGTGACGACAAGTTGAGTTCCGCGTAGACTTAGTTCATGGAGCGACGCCAGTCGCGAAGCCTCCATATCGTCTAGCACCCTCGGAAATGCAAGAATTGTCTGAACAACTTTAAGAGTTGGAAGACAAGGGTTTCTTATGACCTAGTTATTTTCCGTGAGGAGCACCTGTGTTATTCATGAAGAAGAAGGATGGTTCTTTTGGCATGTGTATTGATCATAGGGAGTTGAAC
Source organism: Tanacetum coccineum (assembly GCA_026074375.1). Lineage (NCBI taxonomy): Eukaryota > Viridiplantae > Streptophyta > Magnoliopsida > Asterales > Asteraceae > Tanacetum > Tanacetum coccineum. Next base: position 11,306 of record BQNB010081301.1, read on the forward strand.
AAATTAATTGTTAAAAACCGTTATCCACTCCCTAGGATTGATGACTTGTTTGATAAGTTACGAGGAGCGTGTCCTTTCTTAAAGATAGATTTTCGGTCAGGTTATCCATAGTTACGAGTGCATGAGGATGCCATTCTAAAGACCGCATTTCGAATGAGACACGGACATTTTGAGTTTACGGTTATGCCATTTTGGTTAACAAATGCACCAGCTGTTTTCAAGGACTTAATAGGTTTGTCATCGTATTCATTGATGACATTCTGGCCTACTCAAAGTTGAAGGAGGAACATGAAGTTCATTTGAAGTTAGTGTTGGAGTCACTAAGGAAGGAGAAGCCGTATGCTAAGTTTTCTAAGTGTGAGTTTTGGTTGGAAGAAGTGCATTTTCTTGGTCACATGGTCAACCATAACATATTCACGTAGACCCGAGTAAGAGTGAGGCAGTGAGGAATTGGATTATTATTCTTAGGATGGGCAGGTTACTATCGACGTTCATCGCGAATTTTTTTAGATTGTTGAAACCCCTTACTTCCCTAACTAAGAGGAATCAGAAGTATGAGTGGAGCGTAGAACAAGTAGAGGCTTTTCAGACGTTGAATAATGATTTGTATGATACTCCGATAAAGCGAATGTAGTGGGTGATGCATTGAGTAGAAGAGAGAGAGTGAAATCAAGACGAGTAAGAGGAATGATACTGGCAGCCCAAAGGCAGGCGTTCAAGCAAGAGAACGTACTCGTAGAAAGGCTACATGGTTTAGATTCACAGATGGAAAGAAAAGGAGACGAGGGTTTGTACTTTATGGATCGAATTTAGGTTCTATTGGTAGGAAGTGTAATGGATGAGGCCCATACATCAAGATACTTGGTACATTCAAGAGCGGATAAGATGTACTATAACCTTGGAGACATGTATTGGTAGCCACGTGTAGAAGAGGATATAGCTACCTATGTTAGAAATTGTTGGATTTGCTTAAGAGGTGAAGGCTGCAATGTCAAAGACTTTTGGCTTCCTGCAACAGCCTGAGATACTTGAGTGAAAATGAGATAGAACCACCATGGATTATATCACTAAATTTCCAAGGTCAAAGTAGTGAGTATGATATGATTTGGGTGATGGTCGATAGACTGACCAAGTTAGCTTATTTTCTAGCTATACAAGAAGATTTCAAGATGTGAAGTTGGCAAGGATTTATATTGATGAGATAATAGCAAGGAATAAAATTCTGGTGACGATCAACTCAGATTGAGATGGATGATTTACCTTGTGGTTTTGGCAAACGCTGCAGAAAGTGTTAGAGACGCAATTAGATTTGAGTATTGCTTAGCATCCTCAAGCAGATATACGAAGTGAACGTATGATTCAGGCTTTGGAGGATATAATGAGGGTATGTGTTATCGATTTTGGTGGTAGTTATCAATTGAGCATTCAATGTGCTCCGTTTGAAGCATTGTATGGTAGGAAATGTAGATTGCCTGTTCAATGGGCAGAGATTAAAGGGAGTAGTTTGATTAGACCCGAGTTAGTGCAAGAAACGACTGATAAGGTAGTGTTAGTAAAGGAAAAGCCTAAAGTGACAAGAGATCATCAAAAGAGCTATGTTAATTTTAGGAGTAAGCCGTTAGAGTTTGACGTGGGAGATCGTGTATTATTAAGGGTGTCGCCTTGGAAGGGCGTAATGTGTTTTGGAAAGTAGGATAAGTTAGCACTGAGATATGTAGGACCGTTTGAGATCCTTGAAAGGATTGGCCTTGTAGCTTATAGGTTGAGGTTACCTGAGGATTTGAATAGCGTGCATGACACTTTTCATGTGTCAAATCTAAAGAAGTGTTTGGCGGATGCTAGTTTGCATGTGCCATTGGATGAGATAAAGGTCGACAAGACACTTCGTTTTGTCAAGGAACCTGTAGAGATTATGGATCGAGAAATTAGAAAGTTGAAAAGTAGGAAAATAGCGTTTGTGAAAGTTAGGTGGAATTCGAAACGTGGTTATGAGTTTACTTGGGAACACGAAGACCAGATAAGGATTAAGTATCCACAGTTGTTCGTGGACCGGTTGTTGAGCATGTTAGTTAAATCTCAGGACAAGATTTCCTTAAGGAGGAGATACTGTAACACCCGTGATTTAATCAGGTTAGGGAGACCTTTAGAAATGGCTAAGAGTTCTTTTTGTGCGATTCTTGTATGCTATGTGTAATTTATATGTGTAAGTGGTTTGAATAGGTGCATGATATTGTTTTGAGGTGTATGATCATCTCATTTTGAGTGCGTTTGTGTCTGGTGAGGAGTATTCCATTTGTTCACGTATAGTGATAACGAAAAGAATGGCGTATCGCATGCAATGCTACGTCAATAGTTGGAGGATTTTGTATTAAGCATTTATGGGAAATGTATTATGTTGGAGATAAGTTAACTGAGTGAAATATGGAAGTTTGTAGCAAACTTTCTAAATATAGAAAGTGAAATGTAAAATGAAAAGTTATTTTTAGAAGGTTTAGTAAGTTGCGTTTATGTAAAAAGGTTTACCCAAATTAGCTTAGGTTTTTATGAAAACTTAAGATAATGAAAATAATTAGTTAATAAATAAAATAAAATAAATATAATAAAAAAAGGTGGGGTGCATCCGGTTTTAGAGAAAAAGAGAAAAAAAGGGATTTGAGTCCTAATCTAGTTAGGAAAGTATCTTGGGATTATCTTAAACCTTATTGTAAAGCCTATAAATATCAAAAACCTTCATCCCCTTGTATTTTTGTGTTCCCAACTGAATTTCTCAAGAAGAAAGAAAAAAAAGATTTTTTTTAATCAAGAACGAGTTGGTGATTTAGTGTTTCAAGAATCAAGATTTAGGTATGTTCGTTAACCCTAGTTGTTTAGTTTTCTTTAAATCATGTAACAATTAATATGATGGATCATTAGGGTTTTAAAAACTTCTGTAATTAAGGATGTTATAATCATGTTAGAGTGTTTAGGATTTAATTAGGATCTTATTGGTGTAAGTGGTTAGAGTTAGATCGCTTTAATTCATGATTTAGAGTTGAGCAGAATTTAGGGCTGTGTTCAACTGATGATATCTAGATGTTAAAAACGTATTTTGATATGATTTAAAAGCCTAAATTGTAGTTCAAAGAGTCTATTTTTCAAAAAGTCTGGCCTCGATTAATTTGGAGTTTTGGAAGTTGGTTAAATATTGATTACAAAATAAGTTGTCAAAACAGTAAATACGGGTCAGAATTAGGTCATGTTTTAGAGGGTAAAACCCTAACTTAAAAGTGGAATTAAGGTTAGCCAATCTACAGTGATTAAGTTCTATATGTATATAAAGAAACCCTAGAAGGAGAACTTCTGATTTTGTGTCTAAGTATGGTATTTAGGGTCATACTTTTTAGTCTGCAATCAGATCCGAATTACGACAGTTTTGAAGTTTAATTTTATTTGGAATAGTTACACATGTAATGAGTAATTGGGAATCACATAGTAATTAGTAAACTCATAAATGAACTTAGATGATTTTTGGTAAAATTTATTAAGGTCAGCAAGTAAGGGTTTTAAGAGGGTAAAGTTACACTAAAATTCTGCACTTTTGAACAAATTGTAGTTAACTAGTGTAAAGTGTTAATGAAGTGGTTAAGTTTGGGCATGGTGTCGGGGTGACCCATGATGGTTAATCACTCCCTTAGACATCCATCATATGTGTGTTACATGGATTAAAGCTTTTATCTTGGTCGCATGTAACCGTGTTTATTTATTTGTATAGTTGCGTGATAGGAATTAGAAGCTGTGTTTTGAGCATTCAGACTTTTTACATTGTTTTAAACTTAGGATGGAAATGATGCAAGTTTTCAAATGAGTTTTAAATTCCTGTTATTATGTGTTAGTGTAAATGCATAGACTATTATGTGAATAATGTGTGTTATGTGCTACATGTTTTGAAATGTGATATTGTTGTGTGGCCAAGTCTGGTGGATTACTTGAGGGTATCATTGGCCTGAGCTAGAGGGAAAGAGAGTTGGTATTATCCAAGGACGATATGGGTCGTTTGCTTGGCGTTTGAATGATTGATTTGATTTGATTTGATTGAATTGCATGTTAGCTTGTATGTTAGTTAGCATAATTGTCATGCAAAGCGTATTGTTTTATAATTGCAGGAATTGGTTAAATTGTTTTAGTAACAGATTAAGTATGTGTGTCTGAAAACCTATGTTTCTCACCAACAATTGTGTTGACGTATAAGCATCATTTTTAGGTATTCAGCAAGATGATATTAAAGTTAGGAAAAGTGGCTAGATGGACCGTAGGCAGCTGCCGAAGTTTAGTTATCTAGATTTCATTATTTGTTTTGAATGTTGAATGTTAATTGTTTTACTTTAATTAGGATGTATGAATGTTTGCATGTCTTAACATTGGCATGAACCACCTTCATTTCAATGTTAGACACCTTTTGGATTTTGTTGATGTGTTTGGGTATTTTCATGACACTACGTGTCTATACCTTGTATTTTATGCATGTTTTAGTTCCTCTTATAGACGCCAATGTGTTGTGATGATTCCCTTTCTCGTCGCGCCTCGCGTTTCTGCCTTGGCGGGGTGTGACAGCTAATGTCTATGAGGTTGCTCAATCGGACACAAACACAAGCATAAAGCATTAAGATTTCCATTATCATACATAATTCGACCTAATGTGACCTTAGGTTGCTAAGTATCACTAATTAGCCTAGAGGTTGCTCTTTTGACTAAGTAACAAACATTCACATACAAATCGCCAATTAACTTATTCATGCTTAGGTTGCTAACTCATGTCTCTTAAAGGCCTTTAGGTTGCTAACCAAGAATAAACCGATTACACGTTAAGGTTGCCTAATCATGCAAACTAGTTTATTACAAATCAATCAATCAACTATAGTATGTAAACGAATGGATCATCGATCAAAGATGCATAATAAACATCAATAATCATCAACTAACACAAATACATAATCAATCTCAGGGATTATAACATCTAAGCAAACACTAGATGAATTAACCAAGCATATTTAATTGAGAATAGAAATCATAATCAACAAACGGAATTAAAGACATGAATTAAGATATAAACGATAATCAAACAATTACAAGATGTTTATGGATTGAATTAGACCTCCTAAGTTGCTGGAAAAACACCTACCCAAACCCTAGAATCAGACTTAGGGTTGGGGGCTTGATAAAAACGAAGTTATGAGGCTATATTTACAGGCAAACCCAAATTCAAACTTCACGACGTCGTCACCAAAATTCGCGACGCTGTCGCGATGTCATCTTTCGCTTGGTTCTAGATTTTCTCGTTCTGAGCTGCGATGCGTTGGCATTGAATCATCGAAATCTGAGTTCGTATGAAGGAGTTATGACCAAAACAATATCTGGTACTTCGCTTGCAAGTGAAATGATCTTCTCAATCTCGTGACACAAAATATTTTAGGGTTTCTTTAGGTCGGCCACGTTTTGACGCCGTTACCAGATCTCTGACGCCGTCACTTTAAACGTCCTGACACCGTCGCTTGAAACTCGCGACACTGTCTCCACACTTTGTATGCATAACTTCTTCAAGGATTTGGTGTAGAGTCGTAGTCTTGTCTGTTTCTTCTCCAAATGAGCCCAAGTCACGTGTATTTCCTCAAAAAGCCATCCAAGTGCTAAAAACCTAAAAACAAACGATTAAGTACATAATCTGGGCATATTTGCATGATTTAAGGGGTTAAATGACCCTAAAATAGTGTATAAAATAACACCTCATCACTTGACTTTGGAGATATTCCAGATATTGAATGAGTTGAAATCCCGCCATTCATATACAAAATGGGGAAGAGCAGTAGGAACAAGAGGAAGCAACTAGAGAAATACCAGTTAATCTATTCTAATATAGGACCATCATTGTCTACTAGAAAATTGTTAACTTGGGAAGAAGCTAAAAGAGAGGCACTGGTCATCGATATTTGCAGAAGATATTCTCTACTAGAAGAAGAAAGACCAGTTATCGAAACTATGGCATACAATGACAAGTATAAAAATATACTTGATGGGATTTGTTTAGATAAGATGAAACTAGATGGAGAGATAAAGAAAGAGGAGGAAAAGGCTATAACCAAGATCAAAGGAGAGGCACTAATAGAAAAGGAGGACCATGGAGCATTCATGATACGAATCCGGTTAGAAGGTAAGATCAACCTCAATGCATTGGCAGACACTGGTTCCGATATCAATGTTATGCCATACCGTGTTTACAAGGAACTAGGCAGAGAGGAGTTAAAAAAGGTAAACAAAGGAATTACGATGTTGAACCATTCAAAGGCGGAGCCTATGGGGCTTATGAAGGATGTCATGTGCCAGGTAGGAGTAACTACCATCATAGCAAAATTTCTTATTTTAGATATGCATATTGAAAGAGACACACCTATAATCGTTAGGAGAGGATTTTTGTACACCTGTGGAAGCATTGTAAACACAATAGAAAGGATCACATCTACCTTTGATAGGATTTGTCACCAAACGTTTTATGCTGCTAAGACTAGTTTGGACATTGCAGAAAGTGATAGTGACAACGAGGAGAAGTATGTTATTCAAAGAAACAAATTTGGAGCATCGATATACAGACCAAAAACTGCTCAGTACTTAAACTGTAACGATCCCATGGATCGATCTCTAGCATTGCTGGCAGTCCTGAACCCGTTCAGAAAGGTGTGTGTTTGGAAGAAAGTGGTCAGTTTTCTTGGATCGTTGCCAGTACCATTATAGCATGTTGATTGGAAACCTGATTACACTGGGTGTTTTAACAAGAAGGAGAAAGGTGATGGGCAGTAGCATGAAGAGATCAGATTGACCGACCCTTATGGAAATATTTATGACCAAGGATTTGTGACAAAGAAAACAAGCAGAAGGTTGTCTAAGTACCACAAGTTGAGTGACATCATGTCACCCAACTGGTTTCAAGAATAAAGGAGTAACTATATACTCCCGTTTTTCTCTTATTAATGTTGGGTCAAATAAAGTCAATTGCATAAATCCATAATTGATTACATTGGTTGTATGGACATTAGTCTGATAATGTTAATATTAAAAGAGTCAGAATCGTGGATTGAAATAAAAATTTATGTTTACAATTATATTTGCATTTAAGTTATAAAACGTACAAGGTAAGTTTGGATTACATAAAAATATATGTATAAAATATTAATAATAATAATAATAAATTAAAAAAATATAATTTTTATAAAATAAAAGGGCAAGTACGCCGCACTTCTATGAAGTGCGCCGCACTTTGCGACGTTTTCATCTAAAAACTTATTACACAAGATTTTACACTTTATAAACTCACACACTTAACAAAACCGTCGGGGTTTTCACATAGAAGAAAATTTTCAAAACATCAATCCATCTGGTCTTTAATCATGCCGAGGGTATGTTAATTTCATTCTCTAACTTATATCTTGTTGATTTGTTCAATTTCTTGTTCATTAGGGTTATTTATAATTAGATTGCGGAAATTCAAAATCTATGCTTATTATGTATGATTACCCTTGGAATTATGACATAAAAGAGTTGTTAATCGAATGCATGTTGAAATATTTATGAATCAGAAAATTATTGTTCATAAATATATATTTATATTAAAATTATTTGTTGGAAATCATAAGAAAATTCAAAATTATTTTAAACAGCCATGGAAGTACGCCGGTTTTGCTCGAAAACTGGCTCACTTAGCACATTTTCCAAGAAGTACGCCGGTTTTGCTAGAAAATCGGCGCACTTAGCAAATTTTCCAAGAAGTACGTCGCACTTGAAGTGCGATGCACAAATAGGACCAGAAACGAAAAGAAGTATGAAAACCTATCAAAAACACATCCATTGATACTAATTTTTTTCTAACATCATTATACACTTTATTGTGAATTGTTTTTTATGTGTAGACTATGGGAACACATGACGATGAAGCCGGATCCTCACGATCCAAACGCTCCCGACAATATGAAACGGTGGAGGAAGCAATGTTTCCACGTGTCCACCACCCGTTTTTGCTTTGGGAAGGATGTAACCAGGCTGCTAAGAGTCGATACAACACTAAGCTTGCTCAATTGCTTCCGAGACTCATTTACTCACCATGTGTTGTAGATTGGAACGTATTGAATCAAATGAGTTGTGGTGAGGCGATTGATGAGATCTTGACGATCAAGTTATGTGTGGCTGGTACAAATGAGGAGATATTTACTTCAGAAGCGTGGACTAATGCTTTTAACATTGATTAGCCAATTTATATTGAGCTTTGCCATGAGTTCTATTCTACCTATGAGTTTGATGAAGTTTGTGCTGCTAACGAATTGAAAACCAAAATGATAATCAAGTTTAGACTTTGTGGACGTGCTTTTAGTTAGACGTTGTTGGAGTTTACAAAGAGGTTAGGATTGTATAACTCGAAGGAGATCGAGGAAGAAGGATTTGATGTGTACTTTCAAGGTGGTTTGCATAGTGATGAGCATTTCAATTGGTTGAGCATTAGTCGAGAAGAAAATCTTAGTCTGTCAAGGAGTTATGCTTCTACTATCCGGAACCCTGTTTTAAGGGTGTTACACAAAATGATCACTTATGGCTTGTGTCAGAGAACGACCGGGTATGACAAGATGTAGAAAAATGATTTGTGGTTACTGAGTATGTTTGAAGCTAGACATCAAAATGGGTATGCTAATGTTGCTTGGTTGATAGCAAGGTGGATGAAGAGGAAAGGAGCTGGTAGTCAGAAAGAGAGTATGATCTGCTGTGGACAGTTTATTACAAAGATTGCTAAGAGGAAGAATTTGTTGTTTAAAGAGGTGTTAAATAGTTTGAGTGCTTCGATCTACTACAGATCTTTGGATACTACTACACTTAGAGAGTTGATCGACTATGAGGGTAGGCTGATTCATGAGGCTCCAAAGCTAGGTGTACCGGGAGTTGCTATTCCTAGACCCCTGAGAGAATCGATGTAGGATATGTATGAGAGGATGGGTAATATGGAGATACGCCAGGAAGTGATTGAGAGGATGTCTTATAGGCAGTCTTATCACTGGGACAGGTATCCTGGGGTATTTGAGCACATGGCTGGGGTTTACAGTGTTCCATTGCAGGGAGCCTATAAGCCACCTGGATATGATCAACAACAGTATGACCAGTATTTTTAGCAGTACCCACCGCAGCAGCCGCAACAGCAGCCAGATGATGATGAGTAGTGTCGAGATAACACGAGTTGGTTATGTGACCGCATGTTTTGGGTCACGTATGTTTTAAAACAATTTCTCTAAAACATTATTATTATTATTATTATTATTATTATTATTATTACTATGGTCTTTAAAATGCATCTGTTGGCATTCAAACAATATTTTCGTACTTCCTATTATTAATAATTAGGAATATTATTATTATTTGTGTGTGCTTTGTAGTATTTATATTTATAACAGGAAAAGAAGAAAGACGCGTGACGAAATGACGCGAAGTGAAGATTTAAGAAATTCATCATATACAAGGGAGTATTATTTTACTTTCCTATTTTATCTTTCTTTATAATATTTCACATTAGGGACAATGCTCATATTAAGTATGAGGGGAGATAAATTGGAAAAGTAAAAAACTTATCTAAAAAAAGGGGTTGAGATTTTTTTGAAAAAATAACTTTTTATTGATCACATACAAGCAATCTGACTTTGGATTGATAACATTACTAGCATATTTATACCACCCAAAAGAAAATTTGTGAGGATTAGATCTTAAGAGATTCGGGTATCTACCTTTGATACCTAAGATAATTTTCATCTTTAGCTTTCTCGAGTTAAGGTTTGAATGCAATTGCAAGTGTCTCATCCGTCATTACGGCTGTATATTTGTAGTTTGTCGCCTTTTCTGGAGCATTGGTATCGATTTAAAATTATATGAGTGTGCTGATGATTTGTTAATTCTAGAACTTGTGCTTGAAATCTTTACGAGAACGTAGTAGGAACACGTTCGCGTGTTATAAACATTTTACTGATTAAGAGGTGATAAAAATATAAATATAAGTATACAATAATTTTGTTCAAAAAGCTTTTTAATTAAATTATCTGAAATTTTATCCGAACGAATTGAAGCGTGTAAATATTGGTATCGCTATTATAATGAAGTGGGAAGGTTGCAAACTTCTAAGTTTGTTTGAAGTTGTGTGCTTATCCTAAGTATGGGGGAAAGCAAGTTTCCCCTAAGTAAGAGTGAAATAAGGCAAAATAAGCCAAAGTCGTCTAAAAAAAGAAAGTGATAAAGTGAAGGAAATGTTTGTTACATTTACGAATAAGATGGATTATGATTTTATTATAAACCTTTTCAACAAATATAAAAATAATAATATAACTAAATAAATTACCTCTTTTGATGTTTATATTTGATGCTTACGCCATGTTGGTGAAGTTTAGTTTCTTGTACAAGCCTATGGTAATTTAAACATTTCATGACTGAGCGAATGAGTGACTTCCGTATACTATCCATTACACTAAACCAAGGGATTGTGAAAATAAAGTGATCTATAAAAATTCGTGAGTTGCTTTGTCACGTTATCTATGCTTATGATCGTTAATTTGTTTTATTAAAACGAAATACTTTCGCTTTGATTGCTTGAGGGCAAGCAATAAGCTAAGTATGGGGGGATTTGATAACGCTCTAAGTATACATAAAATATCCCTCAAAAATGTGTAAAATATATATATTAGCGCATGAAATATTGCACGTTTGGTTGCTTGTTGGTGTAATAATTGTTTCAGGACCAAGAATGACGAAAAGAACTAAAAGCGCAATGATATTCCATTAAATATACTAACGATTGTTAACAGAAGGATCTAGAAGAGACGATTTAATGAAAAAGACTAGAAGTTCGGCGCACTTCCATCAAGTGTGGCGTACTTCAGAGCGGGCTAATACAATTTAATAACCATGCCAAGTGCGGCGCACAAATTACTCAATGCAGCGCACTTTGACCTGCAGTTACTCCAAAATCATCATGATTGCAATGATTATGCAACCTTTCACTCACCCATTCCCATCAACTGATACTCTCACCTCAGCTATAAAAGGAGCACGGATTGGAGGGTAAAATCATCTCCATCTCATTCTATCCCATTCTCATCTCAAACATCTTATTTCTCATCTTGAGAATCATTTCTAAGTTAGAAGGAAGTTGTGGGAAAGGTTAAAGTGTCACTAGGATCTTCATCATTTCTAGGTTATAATCATATAAGAAGTTGGAATTCAAGCCAAAGAAGGTCGTGGAAGAGTGCTATTAGTTGCAATTTCGAGTTACTATTGTTTCATTTGAAGAAAGTTCTTGTAAGGAAACCATATAATTCGCTTATGGAATCGGTATAAACACGTTTATCCTTTTCAATACTCCCTCCGTCCCATTTTTATTGTCCACGTTTCCTTTTTGGGACGTCCCAATTTAATTGTCTACTACTAAAAATAGATAGGGAAGTTTGATCAAGTTTACTATATTACCCTTGTTTAAAATTATTATTACAAACTTTAAAGAAGACTTTAATTAATTAGCTAAGGGTAAAACTATCATTCTGTCAAAAAGTAAGAGAGAGAAAGCAGTAATAAATGCACTTTTATTAAACTGTGTGTTTTTTGTCGGGGGACAATAATTTTGGGACGGAGGGAGTATAATGTTTTCTGAATCTATTATGCTTGTTATGTGTTTTGTTTCCATGATTATGGAGTAGTCTATCATGTTTGTTTGGTAATCATGAGGGTATTATGGATCAAACTTGGATAAATTGATGATTTTTAGAATTAACAAATATGAACTTGATGTTTTTATACTTAGATCTTTAAACATCATTTGATCACCACTTAATCCGGATATAGGTTGAAAGACTTCGACTTCGTGCTTGGTTTCTAGTTGTTTGTCTATGAACAACTCGATCTTAGCCTTGTGAGGATTGGCTAGTTAAATGATCATTAACCCAAGAATAAAACAGGTTTAATGCTCAACCTCATGTCTAACGAACTTGGTTGAGCAAGTTTATATTTATTATTTCTAAAACGCAAAATAAGGACGTTTTTTTTTCAATTTCGAAATTTGATGGACCAAATCTGCAATTTGGCCAAACCACAAGGACCATTTTTGCAATTTACTCTAAATTTAAAGCTTTCGAAACACATCACCTGCCATGCAACCCCTGGACAAAGCAGATACTCTTATCCAAAAACATTCCAACCCAGAATGGTTTCTAAAGGAGAACGACATGGTTTGATTTATTCTTGAAATCTGACATTGATAAGGATGGAAATCATATTCTTGGACCATCAACTGTCGTAATATGTAATAACCCTTAATTGCTTCCTATTTCATCCTTCCTTCCTATAAAAGGAGGGCTAAGGAAGGGTTAAGGGTTGGTGATTTCTTCTCTTTCTAATCTAATATTTCTTTCTTTCTATCCACCTCCTCCCCTCTCCTCACGTCGCCCACTCTCTCTCTACTATCTCTCTAAAACTTTTTAGTGTAGTATTTTGTATGATAATTGATCTTGTATCAGATAATATCGTAGACATGGGTCCTTGATAATCACACATGTGAAACAGTGGCTAGGGATATATTCAAATTCAATGTGTTGAAACATGGGTCAAAAACCAGTGAAAAGTGTTAACACCATTTTCAAATAATTTGAATATACAAATGGCTACAATGGCTAAGGTTGTAGATAATGGTATTTTCGTCTTTTTATTTGAAAAGTGTGGGCCTGAATATGTATAATGATGCGTTGACTTAAACAAAGTTAAGTTAAATGACAATATATTTGTATAGCAAACATAATGAGTATTTTATGAAATTATATTAAGCATAAATAACTTTTAACCTAAAAATAATTTGGTAGTTTAATTTACATATCTTTTCACTTAATAGAATTGAACCTTCCAAGAATTATCATGTACACTATCTGTCACCATTACATAAGTTCTTTATACAAGATTCTGAAACGCTCTATTGTGTAAAAAAGATGTTTCAATTTTTTTTTTTTTTTATATAAGTGTTGAATTATAGGGTTGCTTGTAATTGTGAATTTGAGCGACTTATTATGAATTCATCAACACATGTAAGATGAAACGGTGAGGTAATTCTCATGGGTGATTTTAACGAGGTCCGAACTAATGATGAAAGACGTGGATCATGGTTTAACTCTTATAATGCCAGCCTCTTTGATCAATTCATTTCTTCCTCGGGTCTTGTCGATGTTAAAATTAGAGTGGATATTTGGTTTACGTTAGTTCTCATCCCCTCGGCGAATAAAATGAGTAAGCTTGATAGGTTTCTCGTTTCAGATGGTGTTATCTCCCTCTTTCCTTCCATCACGGCGGTATGTCTTGATCGTCATTTATCGGATCACCGTCCGATTCTTCTTTGTGAGGTTAAATTGGATTATGGTCCGATTCCTTTTCGGTTGTATCATTTCATTGGTTCGGTTTATGTTGGAGTTGACGATATGGTGGAACAATCGTGGCGTTCTTTCTCGCATTTCTGTAGGAATGCATATTCGGTTTAAAAAGAAATTACAGAGCTAAGAGATTAATTCGGTATTGGATCAAAGATAAAAACTCGCAGCTATCTTGTTCCAAGCAATCTATATTAAAGGAGTTACGTGACATTGATAAGGAGCTAGACCAGGGTGGGGTTTCTGATTCGTCGCTCCTTAGGCGACATGAATTGAAATGTCAGCTTAATGATATTAAGGCGATGGAGGCCACAGATTCGTTGCAGAAATCAAAAGTTAGATGGGCGATTGAAGGGGACGAGAATTCAAAATATTTTCATGGTATTATAAATAAGAAACGTTCTCATTTAGCGATTCGTGGTGTGTTTGACGAGGGTATTTGGCTCACTGATCCGAGTTTAGTCAAGAAGGCTTTTATTGATCATTATGGGACTCGGTTTAAAAAGCCTACGATGGCTAGGCTTAAACTTAATTTTTCTTTTCCTAACAGGTTGTCGCAAGAACAAGCTTCTGACTTGGAGAGGAGAGTATCGCGATGGAGATCCGTTCGGCTGTGTTGGGACTGTGGGGAAAGGGAAATAAGTCCGGGTCCGGATTGCGGTTTACATTCGAATTTTTTAGGAGATACTGGGAGTTTATTGGGCCTGATTTTTGTGATGCGGTTGAGCATTTTTTTTGAATGGGTCGTTCTCTAAGGGATGTAATTCTTCCTTCATTGCTTTAATTCCAAAAGTCCCGGATGCTAAATTTGTTAATGATTATCGGCCTATTAGCCTAATAGGGAGTGTCTACAAAGTTGTTACGAAGATCATGGCTAATCGGTTGGCCTTGGTAATCGCGGATATTGTTTCTGAAACCCAATCCGCTTTCGTAGCTGAGAGACAGATTTTGGATGGCCCTTTTATTCTTAACGAGGTTCTTCATTGGTGTAAAAAGAAGAATAAGAAAGCGATGTTTTTTAAAAGTAGATTTTGCTATGTGTATTGATTCGGTTGTTTGGGACTTTTGTTGATGTCTTGGGCTTTTGGATTTGGTCCGATTTGGTGCAACTGGATTCGAGGTACGTTTTGTTTTGCAAAGGCTTCGATTTTGGTGAATGGGAGCCCATCTAACGAGTTCCAATTTCATTGTGGGCTTAAACAAGGTGATCCTTTATCACCCTATCTCTTTATTCTCATTATGGAGTCGTTACACTTATCCATTAGTAGAGCGGTCAATGAAGGGTTGTTTAAAGGTATTCGTCTTCATGGATCTCTCTCATTATCTCACTTATTTTATGCGGATGACGCCTTGTTTATAGGGGAGTGGTCCGACGATAATTTGAGAGGAATCATTTACATCCTTACATGTTTTTTCTCGCTTCGGGGTTACAAATTAATATAGTAAGAGTCAAGTTTTGGGTTGTGGGTAGTTCTTCGTTCATCTGTTAGAGGCTATGGCGGCATCTTTTGGTTGTTTCTATTATGCAAAATAAGTTTCGTTATCTTGGGGTTATGGTGGGTGAGTGTATGTCTCGCCATAAGGCTTGGGACGATGTGGTGCTTAAGTTGAGAACGCGCCTCTCCAAGTGGAAGGCGAAAACCCTATCGATTGGTGGTAGACTTACTCTTTTGAAGTCGGTTCTTGGTGCGTCTCCTCTTTACACGATGTCTATTTTCAAGGTTCCTAAAGGTGTGCTTAAGGTGATGGAATCCATTCGGAGTAATTTTTTTAAAGGGGCTGAGCCTTCGGAGAAAAAAATATCATGGGTGGCGTGGGAAAAGATTTTAGCTTCTAAGAAAAAAGGGGGTTTCTCGAGTTTTTCATGCTCTTAATCGTGCCTTCTTCTACTAAAATGGTGTGCAGGTTTGTGTTCTGAAAGACAGCTACTCTTTGGTTTGTGTCAGATTCAAGCTCTGTGTTATGGATCTACGATTGATACTCATTCGATTCAAACGACTTCAATTTGGAGCTCGATTCTAAGGGAAGTTCAAGTTCTTAAGGCTAATGGTTTTGACTTCTTATCCCAATGTTCTAAGCGCATAGGAGATGTCAATAATACTCGCTTTTGATTGGATATTTGGAAGGGAGATAAACCCTTTCGAGATGAATTCCCACGTATGTTTTGCCCGGTGTCGAAACAAAAGATTCTGTGGCTGCCAAGATTGGCAGATTCCTTGGAAGTTTCGTTACGTAGACTTGTGAGAGGAGGATTGGAGCAGCAGTAATTTTCCGAGCTTTCTTCGATCATTCATTCGGTGTCTTTATCTTCCTCTTTTAATCGTTGGGTGTGCTCGGTTTCTAGCGATGGCGATTTCAGTGTTAAAGAGGTTCGGAATGTTATTTACGAGTTGTATCTTCCTTCGCAGTCTGAATCTACAAGGTGGGTGAAGGTTGTTCTATTTAAAATTACATATTGCGTGGACGGGGCCGTCGTGATTGGTTTTACCAACTAGGTCTACATGATTCGCAAGGAGTTTCTTTGATCGTCTTCTTGTCCGTTATGTCTCACAGGTGAGGAAGATGTTCATCATGTCTTCTTTCGTTGTTCCTTGTCTCGGGCTGTTTTACAACGTGTATGTCGATGGTGAGATCTTGATTGGCAGGATTGGTCCTCATTTTCGGAGTGGTATTCTTGTTTTCTTCTATTCGGATTTCATCTAAAGTTAAAAGTTTATTAGAAGGCGTTTTCTATGTTGCTTGGTGGTCTATATGGGGGTTGCGGAACCGTACCATTTTTGATGCTACCCCGCCTACTCGTTCGGTGATCTTCGACGATATCGTGTCACATTCTTTTCATTGGTGTTATAATAGATGTAAAATGTTGTTTTCTTGGGATGCTTGGCTTAAAAACTCTTATTTGATTTCTTTGTAATGTTTGTTCTAGCGTCTTGCTAGTTAATCTTATTATGAATTCATCAACACAGGTAAGATGATTCAAAAACTATTTCACCACTATTATAAGAAAGTTCATATTCTACTATTTTTTAGCCATCATGTTATTTTCACGAGCTATACGTGAAAATAATAAGAGTAATGATTATTGAGTTGAGTGAACACCACTATCATCCTATAGTTGAAACAATATATTTCACAATGAGGTATTTTATTAAGGGTAATGATTTGCACACTCAACAAATTGATTGACACACTCAAATTATATGTATCTTGACATTTATGCACCTACATCACTTAATAAAATGTGCAAATATTAGGGGTATAATAGGCATAACACACATTTTTTTAAGTGTGCCAATCAAATTATAGAGTGTGCAAATCATCTCCCATTTATTAAAGATTAGTGGAGCATGATATATCTTTTTTATTTTGCCATGACTTGTTGAAGGATGATTAGAATTTTTCACATAGGTGATGTTGATATCATGTATGATGATTATATCTTTTTTTAGTTTGCCATGGACTATCAACAAAAAAGCCAAAAAAGAACGATCCTTTTTAGTTGGTTTTTGTTTTTTTTTTTTCTACTTGCCGAACGAAGCAATTGTTTTCGAACAATATCGTCTACAGTCTTCATGGCAGTACTAACTCCATTAGTACTGTTAGTTATACCTTGGCAGTATTAAGTCTTGCGAAGATTTATTCATAACAAAAACAAATTAACGATCACAAGCATTGATAACGCAACAAAGCAACTTACGAATTTTTATAGATAAGATTATTTTCACACTCGCTCAATTTAGTAAAATAAGTAGTAAACGGAAGTCACTCATATGCGCAGTCATAAAATGTTTAAATTACCATAGGCTTGCACAGGAAACTAAACTTCACCGACATGGCGTAAGCACCAAACATAAACATCAAAAGAGGTAATTTATTTAGTTATGTTATTTTTATATTTGTTGAAAAAGGTTTATAATAAAATCATAATCCATTTTATCCATAAATGTAACAAATATTTCTTTCACTTCATCACTTTTTTTTCACTATTTTTATTCTGGCTTATTTTGCCTTATTTTACTTTTTTTTAGGGGAAACTTGCTTTCCCCCATACTTAGGATAAGCACACTACTTCAAACGAACCTAGAAGATTGCAACCTTCGCACTTCATTATAATAGCGATACCAACATTTACGCTCTTCAATTTGTAAAAATTTCAGATAATTTGATTAAAAAACTTTTTGAACAAAATTATTGTATACTTATATTTATATTTTTATCACCTCTTAATTAGTAAAATGTTTATAACACGCGAACGTGTTCCTACTGCGGTCTCGTAAAGATTTTAAGCACAAGTTCTAGAATTAACAAATCACCGGCACACTCATATAATTTAAATCGATACCAATGCTCCAGAAAAGACGACAAACTACAAATACACAGTCGTAACGACAGATGAGATACTTGCAATTGCATTCTGATGTGTCGTTGTGTGGTGTATATTTTATTGATTCAAGTTTTAAATTTATATTTTGCCGGCTAAACCAAAAACAACACTTTAACGGGCAGTGTACCCGATCGGTAGTAGTTTCGTGGTAAGTAGGGTGTCGAACACTAGAAGCAAGGTTAAATATATCAATTTAATTAATATCTTGGTTATCTAATCTATGTTTATTCTACTCTATTCTAAACCTATGTCAGTCCTAGTTCCTAATTCTAACAGGAAAATGGGGTTTTCAGCCTGAGAGACTGGCACGGTTTGGTTGGTGACTACAATCAATTCAAGACACTTTTACCCACGCGGGCTAATTAACAAGAGATAAAAGAGCGGTCGAGCCAAATATAAAAAACTGTATTAACCATTATTAATCCGATTAGAAAGTTGGTTTGTTTATTAAGTGCAATGATTTCTTCTCTCGAGGTGGCATATCATTCTTAAGACTTAGGCGTTACATCATCCTAAGAACTAGACA
>BQNB010081302.1:0-29665 GCA_026074375.1 Tanacetum coccineum
GATTATGACTGTTGTACCCTTGAAGTAATACCCCAGATTAGCTTTCGCTGCTATATGTAAAAATGGGGGTGTTACAATATCCAAGATCGCCATTAATTATATATGAAGAATCCTATGGGACACACTTCATAAACTCCAAGACTACTAGATTGAAACCTTATCTTTACCGCTTTTTATCTAAGGACACGTAGCATAAGTATCCACATCTGTCAGATTTTAGGATATATAAGATATGTAAGATAAGTTATCTATAAATAAAATTGTAATTCCATTTTACCTTACCATTTCAATATCATATATGTTATTTCTCGTTATCTCTGTCTTCATCATCAATTAGGTCAACTACACCACCATCAGATTATCCCTTCGATGAGTCTATCTTTGCAGAGTTAGGTAACTCATTATGAATCATACCACGATCACTGGGAAGTGAACCAGTCCCCGAGAAGTCTAATAATTCAAATGTTTGTTTGAATGATCATCTCTAAATCTAAAATTCCAAAAATTCTATGTTATATCCTGCAATGTAATACCAAAGGATGTGTATTACTTTTATCAAAATAAGAATCCATACAATATGTCAAATAATTTTTATACCACTATGTATGAAAATTTTGACAATGACTTGTGATATCATTCTTATTTCGTGTTATCTTATGTTGATAGATGCCTCCCAAAAGGACATCAACATCCGAAGAATCAGCCATGATTTATGCTGCCATCAGGAAACTAGTTACCAACAGAGTTGCCACAGCTCTGGAAGCACAAGCTGCAATGATGGCAATTATTAACAATCCCAATAAGAACTCTGGACCAAGAAAAAAAACCCTGTAGCAAGAAAATGCACTCACGAGAATGAGTTGCCAACCTTTCTACTTTAATGGTACGGAAGGAGCTGTTAGTCTCATTCACTGGTTTGAGCGGACTGAATTGATATTTTCTCGTAGCAATCATGCCAAGAAGAATAAAGTGAAATTCGCTATTAATACACTCACTGAGGAAGCTTTATTCTGGTGGAATTCAATTGCCCAGCCTATTGGAGTAGAAGAAACCTATAAGATCACCTGGTTTGAATTTAAAAGACTCTTGATAAAGAAGTACTGTCCCCAAACTAAGATTAAGAAAATAGAAGAAGCCATTACTATAACCCAGAAGTTAATAGAGCAGATTATGAAACACAATTATGTACAAGAAACCAATAACCATAAATGAAAGCTTGAGGATAGAAGGAACACCACCAACGGCAACAACAACAACTACTGTAACAACAACCGTAGCAATGATCATCACCAACAGTTAAATTGGAAGCAAGAAAACTTCAAGACTTATATTGCCACCAATGGGTATATAGGGAATCGTCCCTTGTGTGAAAGATGCACCCTACATCACGTAGGACCTTGCTTTGTCAATTGTCGAACTTGCATCAAGATAGGTCATCTAACCAAGAACTGTAGAAACAAAAGACCCTCGGACTACTAAGATACTAGTTATAGTTTGTTAGAACCTAACCACAGGATGTGTTGTATAAATAAAAACACTTGTCAAATCTTGACTATGTAAAGTATAAAGGTAAGTTGTTCATGACATAATACAATTCCATTTTATACCTTACTATTTCCTAATACCGTTATCCAGGGTTACCCCCCTGATTTTGTTAAATCAACATTTCGAAATCAATCTCATGCCAATTAAACTTGGTAATTTCAACGTCATCATTGGTATGTATTAGTTATCTAATTATCATCCCAAAATTCTCTGCGACAAGAAAGTCATCCACATTCTTATCAACGGTGAAACTTTAATCATTCAAGGTGACCAAAGCAAAACCCGACTAAATCTCATATCCTGTATAAAAACCAAAAGGTATATGTCCAGGCGATCCATCTTTCTTCTTATCTTTCAGAATTTGTATCGATTACCGGGAGTAGAATAAACTTATTATAAAGAATAATTACCCATTACCAATGATTTATTCAACCAAACTTCAAGGTTCGAGTATTCACTCAAAAATCAACTTAAGATCGGGTTATCATCAACTGAAAGTAAGGGATAAAGATAATCCCAAGACTGCTTTCAGAACATGGACACTATAAATTTCAAGTAAATACCATTCGGTTTAACGAACGCGCCTACTATATTCATGGATCTCATGAATCATGTGTGTAAACCATACATGGAAAAATTTGTAATAGTATTCGTCAATGATATTCTTATCTACTTTCGTAACAAAGAAGATTACGCAGGTCATCAAATAATCATTTTTGAATTACTCAGAAAGGAAGAACTGTATGCCAAATTCTCCAAGTGTGATTTCTAGATCAGTATCGTGCAATTTAGTGTCTCATTATTCTTCTCATAATTTTGGAAAATCATACCACCAAGGAAACATCTTCTACTTAACACCGTTTGATATCATGTTTATGCTAAAATAGGATAATTTATAATCATCTTATTGAAATGAATTAGGACGCTTCTTTATTTGAATAAGGAAATTATAAATCACCAAACTATAAATTTATAAATTCTCAGTTACAAGGATTGGGACGCCTCTGTTTGTAAATGAAAAATTATAAATGAGTGGGTTTAAGTATGACATTCGTACAAACAAGTTTCTTTTAATCCGTTTGTACAAATAATTCCTTTAATTATTACCTTCATACGATTAAGTCTCTAGTCGTCATCTGTTCATTTCCAAACCTGTATCCAACATGATTAGCAACTCTCTTACAATTCATAATCATTCCTTAACTCTGGCATTCAACTAAATCTCGGGACGAGATTTCTGTAAGGATGGGGGACTATAACAACCCGTAAATTTTCATCAATGTAAATATCCATCTATTAAGTTAGATGCAATGTACTATCTATCTATTATATATGAACCACCTTTTTCAGGGAAATTTTTCGCTTTATTACATTACTTGCATTACTAATATCTCAATATGCAACATAACTTGCATAACTAAAGTTAACAAGCTCACGCAACCTACCTATGGCAATCCTATCTACATATATGTCAAGCAAACATCATAACATGTCAAGTCAATATCTTAATATCATTTTTACAAAGTACATTACTCATATAATGTACCATTTGCAACGTTATATCAAAACAGGCTTTAAACCATTATCGTATACCTCTAAAACCCTAATTTCATGAAAGGTTAATATCTAAAGTGAATGTACAAGTTACTAAAGCATATGTAAAAGTAATATAACATCTCATTTGAAATATAAATCCCCTCTAAGTCAAAGTGCAAGTCTTTAAAAGCATAATATACAAGTCATTAAGCATGACATCCAAACTAGCTGTTTTACCTCCATTTTCATTCTAGTTTCTTCATCACCACTTTTGTACAAGCTACTACACTCAATATACAATGTATAAACCCTAATTATTATACTCATAATCTCTCACACATATTTTTACACTCAAAACCCTAATTCAAAACCCTAAACCCTAAAACCGAGCTAGTTTCTAAACCATGACCTGTTTCTTTGTTTTTATCCATTGTAAACCTAAACCAATACTCAAATAAGTTGTAATAACATAAATTACAACATTACAAATCACATTCTATCATCATTTCATCATTTTAACAACAATGTACAAGAATTAAATCTAGAAAACCCTAATTGAACCCTAATTTGAACTTTTGACCCCTTTACTCATTTTCACCCATTTAAACCCGAACCACCTATCAATTCTTGTTAATAATCCTTAATAAAAGTCTTGTGATCCTTAATCTATCATTACTAATCAAATGCACTCAAAAAATAACTAAGAAAACCCTAGTTCAAGCCCAAACCAACCCGCGACCCTATTCTTTGCATTTTAACCCATTTTGAAAATTACTCTTGCACTCAAGCACCTCAATGACCATGATAATTCTCTTCTAAGAAGCTTACAAGCAACTCACACAAATATCTTCTCCATTCTTGGTCCTAAAATGAGCCATATCCTCCTTTTGTCTCTCTTTTTACCCGCGGAACCACAAGACCCAAACAACACTCCATAGCTACTTCTAGCTTTGAAAACTTACAACATAGCCTTCCCACATCATCCTCTAGCTGGTACATATGTCCTAACCTTGAGCTCTAAGTCTCCTTGGCCACCAAGGTACTATTCGACTATAAATAGGGCTCATAACCCTTCATTCTAACTCATCCCCCACTTCTTCTTTCTATAACCCATAATAGCAGCAAATATTTGCTCAAGAAGATCCTAAGAAGTCTCAAGATCATAAGTGAAGCAAAAGAAACCAAGAAAAGAAGCCCCGGAGTCATTATTCTAGGCGTACGAAGCTAAAAGTCCCGATTTCGACCCGTTTCCAAGCTATAAGCTCAAAACCAGGTTTCATAAGCTTACAATCTGTTTTCATACCCTTATAATGTTCATATGATCATACTTAAACTCTTGTTAAAAGCTTTGAACTCAAAAACATATGTGTTTTACCTTTTTGATCCAAACCGAGCTCATGAAACCCTAATTTCATGTTTTTACTTAATCTATAAACTAAACTTGTAAACTATTGTTATAATCTATTCTAATAAACTTATCTAACATTATAATAAGTACTTTATTAAGTTTTGAAAGAATTTGAGCTTAAAACCCACGCGTTTTCGTTTTAAAACCCTAATTCGACCCGTTTTAATTTTTAGCTTAACGAATCGTTATTTTAAACTTTCGTTACGTTAAACCTTCATATTTTAGCCTATTTTAATAAGCTATAGCCTGCAAATATCTTTTGGAATGTTAAAATAAGCTTGCATGGCCATTCGGACTTGTTTTGTAAATATTATCCATGCAAGGGGTATATATCGTAACTTTCTGAAACATATAACTAAAAGGACTAAAAATGTCATTTTATCAAAGTTATAACTATAGGGGTCTATTATGTCACTTTCCAAAGTGCAAGGTTTACTTTGTACATCTTTTAAACTAGAAGGACCAAACTCGTAAAAGTGCAAACTCCAAGGGTATATTTTGCCATTTTTCATTCTTAAGGGTCTAAAATGTAACATTTTGAAAAAGTATAAAAATATGTTCAAAACATTATAAGACATAACTTTAATTAACGCTTGACGTGCTTATCGTTTCCAGTTATCAAGCAAAACGCTTAAAACCAATTATATCGTATCACAATACTAGGGAGCTTCATATTAAGGGGTTTCATCTTGGTATTACGTTCTGACTGAGTTGTTGGGTTTACGATTTAAAGTGCCCTAGCTCCTCAAACGTTTACTGAATGACCTCTGAATTATGATGGCCCGAACGGTGATACAATACTCCATAACAATTCAATCAAAGATGATATTCATTATAATGTAAAACATATTCAATCAAACTAAGACTTGACATATTACCCCAGGTTGCGTGTGACGAAGCCGTTACTTTCATTCCATATACCTTTGCTACCCATCAAATTTCCCTATACTGTTAAGGTGAGTTCATAGCCTCGCATTTCAATATTTCAAATGTTTTATAAACCCGCGAGGGGGATACATGCTATAAACCATGAATGCAATTATTTCTGTATGCTGTCCTGATTTATTATTGCCTAAGTAACTATTTTGCCTTTAAGTCCCCAATATCATGAACCATTAATTACTCTACGGAGTGAGCACGAATGTTGTGAATAGATCTATTTGGGTTGGACTCCCCATTGGTGTACCCAGTGATACCGGTAACCAATTACATACCATTAGAATATAACTGACTGTGTTTTGGCAAAGGCACCCGTTGGGGCTATAACGTATCAAATATATCCCAAGACTTCGGATTCATGAGCTAATGGCAATAATACTTGTTTTATAACGGGTGTATAACAACGTAACCCAATATCGAATTTGCATTCAAATTATTTAACTTAAACCTATGAATATCACTCAACCTTTATGTTGACTTTTTAGCATGTTTTATCTCAGGTAACTAAGCAACCTATGACACGGAGTGGCGAGGACTTAAAGATGGCAAAACTGTTATCATTCAAACTTTGTGTTTTAGATTTTGGGACCTTTCGTTTGTAAAAACTCTGATGAAATAATGAATGATAACTAAATTTTCAAAAATGACTATTTTTGATTCGTTTTCTATTATTATGACTGTTGTACCTTGAAGTAATACCCCAAATTAGCTTTCGCTGCTATATGCAAAAATGGGGGTGTTACAACCTGCAACCCTAAGAAGTAAGTGAGCTCCCTTATAGAACTCATCTGGAACTTCTTGTGCATCAAACTTTCAAACTCTGTACATAAAGATGATGTCATCTACATACACATGTACTAACAACATATCACCTTTGTCTTTCTTGATAAACAAAGTCTTATCAATGATCCCTCTTCTAAATCTATTTTCTAATAAGTAGGTACACAAGGTCTCATACCAGGCTTTAGGAGCTTAATGTAGACTATATAAAGCTTTTTCTACCTTATAAACTTTATTAGGGAACTATGGATCTTCAAAACCAGGAGGTTGGCACACATACACCTCCTCTTCAATAATACCATATAAAAAGGCACTCTTCACATCCATTTGGTACATAATAAATCCTATAAATGATGCATAGGCTAAAAATAACCTGATTACTTCTATCCTTGCAACAGGAGCAAAAACCTCATCATAATTAATGCCTTCTTCTTAGGTGTAACCTTGTGCAACTAGTCTTGCCTTGTTTCTAACAACTATCCCTCTCTTATCTTTCTTGTTTCTATAAACCCATTTTGTTCCAATGGCATGCTTGCCTTTAGGTAAATCAACCAATCTCCAAACCTTCTGCAATCTAAACTATAGCAACTCATCCTGCATTGCCTCTATCCATCTTGGATCTGTTAAAGCTTGTGTCACTTTATTGGGTTCTATTTGTGAGAGAAAACAGGCAAATAAGCAGTCTTGATAATCTTTACGATTTGTTCTCCTTTGCTTTTTGATGTAACTGACCATAGTAAGTTCTTCAGAAATCTTGGTCATCCTTCTTGTTTGAGTAGCTGAATTTATGTCTCCAATGATCTGGTCCTTAGGATGATCCTTATGAATTCTGGTTATGGGAATAGGACTAACATTCATGGTGGTTTCCAAGTTGTTAAGGCCAGCCTCTGCATCCACATCTTCATCATCATATGCACCACTAAAGATACCAGTATTTAGAAGATGAGTAGTATCCTCCAAATCAGGCATAAGAGGATCAGTAGGAAGATCATCAACATTAGTAAAACTTTGCCCATCAGCACTAACAGATGGACTAATAGTACTATCTCTATTAGTGCTGTTAGCATAACCGTTCTTCTGTTGAACAAGCAAATTATCCAATGCAACTTTGAAATCTTGCACATTCTGGTCATCTTCTTTATTTGAAGATCCTCCTTCCTTCTCTTAACCATTTCTTTCACCTTCATTTGCTGGTTCGTCATTAGTCTTTTTACCAGCATCATCAGCAACTGCATCCTTTGAGCTTTGTGGACTATCATAAAGTAATGGCAGCAGAATATATTGTTGAGTAGGTACTGCATCAACATTATCCTTGATACCTGCATTCTTATTAGTTTGATTCTCTACAGCAACTGGCTCATAATTCATAGAGTTTGTTAGTAAATTAATATCAAAGAGCGAATCTGGTCCACTCCCTACAACATTAGGTTTTTTTAAAGAAAGGTTATGTGCATGTTTTCTTCTACCTTCCTAGTTGTAGTGTTAAATACCCTAAAAGCTTTGCTATTTATAGAGTATCCAACAAAGAACCCCTCATCAGCCTTCCCATCAAATTTGCCTAGGGGATCTAAGGTATTAAGAATAGTCACAGGACACCCAAAAGGTCTCATAAAACTTATACTAGGTGGTCTACCATGTAATAGTTCATAAGGTGTCTTGTTGTGAGGCTTGGTCACTAAAACCCTATTCTGAACATAACAAGCAGTACTAACTGCTTCAGCCCAAAATGTAGTAGGTAATAATGAATCTGCTAGCATAGTCCTAGCTGCCTCTATTAGTGTCCTATTCTTTCTTTCAGCAACTCCATTTTGTTGTGGAGTTCTGGCAACACTAAACTCCCTCTTAATCCCTTTCATCCCACAGAACTGATTCATGTCATTATTTTTAAACTCAGTTCCATTGTCACATCTGATGATTTTAACCTTATGATTTATTTGGTTTTCTATGCCAGTAATAAAAGTTTTAAGGATCCCACTAGTCTCATCCTTAGTGGCCAAAAAGAAAACCCAACTAAACCTACTATAGTCATCAGTGACAACAAGGCAATATGTCTTGTGATTGATACTCCTTACAGATGTTGGCCCAAATAAGTCCATATGCAACATTTGTAAGGGTTGGCTGATAGAGCTCACAAGCTTGGTCTTACAAGAGGCTTTGTGTTGCTTTCCCTTCTGACAAGCAACACAAGTATGGTCATTTTCAAAAAGCTTTGAAGGCAAACCTCTAACAAGGTTTCCCCTCACAAGTTTGTTCATAGTTTTAAAGTTTATATGACCAAGCCTCCTATGCCATAAATTAGACTCATCAATTATAGCCTTTGCAAATAAACAAGTCAAACCTCCTGAAGGAACAACATTCTTTAGATCAAAACTATACATGTTGTTCTGTCTAGGAACTTTAAGCAAGACTTGACTTTCATCAAGTAGCTTAAAGTTAGGAGATAGAATAAGACATTCAGTCTCAGTGAAAAGAACATTGTTTTTCTTGTCACACATTTGTAAGACAGAAAAAAGGTTAAACTTAAGTTCCTTTACAAAGTATACATCTTCAAAGTCTAATTTCCCAGTCCTAATTTTATCTTTTCCAGTCATTTTACCACCTTTAGGACTTCCTACAAATGCAACAAATCCACCATCAACCTCTTGATAATCTGTAAGAAAGGACTTGTTTCCAGTCATATGCCTAGAGCATCCACTATCAAAAATTCCTTGATCCTATAAAGTATATTGTGGATTACCCTGCACTTAAAATGAGAGAGTTAGTTTCTCTTAGGGATCCAAGCCATTACTGACTTGAGTCTGCCTTGTAGATCAACATAGTCAAATCTTTTAAGTTGATTTTAAAACAAGTACAACGATTTTGGTGTGAAACCGGCGCACTTCGTGTAAAAACCCGCAAAATAAGAAACGGAAACAGGGGAAGTAAAGCGCACAAGTTTAATTGTGCGCCGTACTTTCTGCAATAACAAACATATTTTGAAGATTTAAAGATATTTAAACACACGTAAGATGCACAAGACTAGCAAACAATCTGCAAACAACTAAAATTAAATCTCCCGGCAAAAAGAGCGAAGAAGCGCGCCAAAAAACTTGATGTGTGTTTTTTACAAGTTTTAAATTTATAATAGCTAGAAATACCGATTTTGACTAAAAACATGACATTCGGGAAAGTATACCCTATTCGAGTGTAATATAGTATTAGGTAAGACCAGGTCGTTCCACAGGAATTGAAGTTTTCATAGTTTGTAATTAAGGTGTTAAGGCTAAAATGATTGTGACGGATCAAATTAACCAAATCGTGCATATATCAGATAAAAGGATGATTCAAGCAAATGATTAATGCATGTTTGTTTAAGGCATATGAATCACTAGCGATAATGAAGTACTTGGATAATGAAGTGTTTAGGATAGTGTTTATAAGTTTAGAGAATAGAGTTATCACAAGTTATAAATCCTTTTGGCCTTTAAATATAACTAGTGATTATATCGATTAATAACAACAAATTCTTTCGGCCTTTATAAGTTATTATAACCCATATATTTAGTGGAATGATAAAACATAAGTTTATAAGTTTCCTTTCGGCCTTTACACTTAAAAAATCATGGTTAACCATTTCAATAAACTCATATCCAAACACTCCATATCAAAGATCACAATATGCCCTAACAAACATAAGATTACTACTCCATGATTAGAGTAACAAAATACATAACATTCATCATGGATTCAACAAAGATTATATTCAAAAGAGTAACAGGATTCATACCAATTGCAAGAGCAAAGTATGGTGATTTTACAAGAATTTCCCAGGAACAATTTATTATATTCAAAGCAAAATCCGGAAACTATGAACATTTCTGTCACAATCGCTTATAGATTTGAAATAACACTACAACTATGCCTCTTTGATGGATCAAAACCTAAGATCAATGATGAACATCAACCAAGAATATCCAACTTCTTCAAGAACTTTGATTCTAATGGTGGTGATGATTTGTGTTATCAAGGTTGTTTGGATCAAAGGTTCTCAGGTCTTTATCACCCAAAACACCCCTTCTAATGATTCTAAACGAATAGGAATTGTGTGTGAGAGTTGTGTCTTATGGGATGGTTTGAGAGGGTATTTATAGGCTTTTTCGGGGCTAAAGTGCGCCTCACTTACAAAAAAGTGCGCAACACTTCGGGTGTTAATGCACTTGGCATTTAATTTCCTTTAATTATCGTTCAGATGGAAAAGGGCGCCGCACTTATTTACAAGTGTGCCTCACTTAGGGCAATTTCAGTTCTTGGACCAAAAATCAAAGTTGTAGATAATTGAATTCCGCTTCCGTGGCCGCTTGAACCAACTAAAATGGAGTTCGTATGACCGAGTTATGGCCAAAACAGTGGACAGGTGTCGGGAGATCTTTATCTTCAGTTATTTCTTTGTTTCAGCTTCAAATCTTCATGTATTCTTCCGTTTTCTTCCACGACACATTCCCAGAACTTACAATAGCAAATATACTCTATTCTATACCAAAAGTTCTTATATCTAACCAATTTATATATATATAAGCATTGATAACGCGTATAGAAATATGTATAATTTGAGCGTTATCAAGGACCCAAAAAGGGTTTGGGTTGGGTTTTGAGCTATCTTTTCCTACATGGTATGTACTTTAGGTAAACCCTAAAATCATCCTTATATAAGAAGGATCCTAGAGCTCATAAAAATCAATCCCTCTCTTCCTCTCTTCTTGGTTCGATCGCAAACAAACACCCTTAGGGTTTTTGTGTTTCAATTTTCTTGGTGTTTAGCATTCGGGTGATACTGCTTGACGTGTAGTGTATGAACCGCGTGGAGGTTACTTACTTTAGTAACTTGGAGTAGTTTTCGGTAAGCATGTTTATTACACACGTACGTGTACTCAAAGAAGCTTGCATTCGACACTAGCTTGATTGCTAACGGTATGTTTCCTTATTTATGTTTTTATGTGTTAATTATTTATGCTATATGACTTATATCCGCTGTGTAGCTTGTTTAATATTCTTGTAATATTAGGTAATTTAGATAACAATTTCCAACAATATATGCATAACGATTGTTGAGAAGGAATGTACCCGTAACGACATTTGAGTCTGATTTGCCATCACCTCCTCCTAGTGCATAGCCTCTCCCACCTGCATCATTGATAGCAGCCTTATTCCTATGATTCTGATTCTTGAGTTTAGGGCAATCACTTTTGTAGTGTCCTGGACCACCACATCTAAAGCAGGTTACAACTCTCTGGTTCGCCACGGGGGCTCTTGGTGTTTGGGCGGCAACAATAGTCTTACAGTCCCTGGCCATATTGTCAACCTTCTTGTAGTTGGTACACTTCACATTGCATGGGCCTTCATGGTTTAATCTGCACTTGTTACAGTATGGAGCACTCCTAGCATACCCTATCTTCTCACTGTTGCCACCGTGTAAGCTTAAGCCACGTTCTGCCTCTTGAAAGGTAGATGCAGTACACGGTTTCCCCGTGGGTTGTTGTCAAACTTTCTCTTTTGCTCAACACTCCTTGCAGCATACATACGAACTTTCTGATCCATTAGTCCATTAGCTATCCTGATGGCATCTTTTAGTCGAACTAGCTTAGAAGAGGTAACATTACCTTGAATGTTGTCTGGTAGACCCCAGATGAACCTCTTAATCTTGTCGTTCTCCTTGAGTGCAAAACTCAACACAATGAATACGCAGGAAGGTAGATGGACATGGCAGTTATAGCAACAATTATAGTTTTCATTATTGAATATAAAGTGTCCCTATTCAGTATACAAACCATCAGTTACAACATAAAATCTTTTTCATCTTCAACCCTTCCTTATTAGCTGCCATCTCTACTATCGATCCAAGGATTATCATAGGTTTATCATTTTTCTTTCATCTTTATAGAGTTCTATTACAAAGAATTATTCTTTGGTATAGGGAAACATGGTTAATTCTTATATTGGCTTTAAAACAATTTTAGATTTTGACCGATTATGGAATCCATAATTTAATTTTATTAAAATCCAAGATATGGGTTTTTAATTTTATGATTTTATTTGATGAATTAAGGTGTTTGTATTTATGCAAACCAAGTGTTTGTTTTTATGCCTTAGAATAGGTTACGTGTTTATTTTTAATCTTATAATCTTTGTATTCATAATTGTAGCTGATATTTGTGTCCCTCTCGATGATTATGTATTTGGAGTATTCGCGTTTTCTTGAAGCATTTTTTATTTTGCCGGTTTTAAATGGAGATGAAAGGTATTACTACTGTTACTTCTAATTTGGTTATAAGAGTTTGGATTTGTGTACCCTATAAGATAATTTGAATTATTTTTGTACTTTAAAGGATATGGGAATGTGGATATTGAGGTACCCGAACCTCATTATATTAGCAACTTTCATTGTTTTCGTTCACATTTTATTTTAAATTTACTTACGCCAATATAATATTTTTTGGTTTCTACTATAGGAATATTGTATCGGAAACATAGATGGGTCGCCTGTTAAATCAAGTCCATATAGGCAAAGAGTGATCCAATGTCTTAAAGCAGCCATAATGCAAAGCATATATGAGAGTAAGCGCTGAGTACCCTTTAGTTACTTTACAGCTTAAGATCTTTAAGAATGTTGTGTATGATTTCTCTTCAGGTTTGATAATTGATGATCTATGATTTAAAGGTTGATGATAACTGGGGAATAGCAAACATATGATAAACTGCACATGTATATTTATAGCCTTATAGGAATATAATGATGCAAGTAAAGAGTTTAAATTCCATTTGAACTTTGTAGAGTTAGTTACGAACGCGGGCTTAACATAAAGTCTTATTTACTATCTTTCATGTTTTTCTATGTTAGCCATCATTAACTATTCTCCTGTTTAGTTACTATGAGTGGGATGCGCGGTTGCACCTGCGTTCCGGTTGGAGGACTAGAAACGCTTCATGAGTAGGATTCTAAGTAGCTTTCGAGGTACAAACCGAATGCACCCTAATGTTTCATACTGTATGATACTTTATATGTAAATTCATTGTTTGGAGTCAGTTTTGTAACCATGTTATCGTGTAGCCACTAATTAGGAACTACCTCCGAGAGGATGAAAAAGAGTGAATAGGTGTCAGGCTGTAAGAGTGAAGGTACTAAGGTGGTGGAAAATACTCAAGATATACACTTATAATCTTTGTATTTTTAATCTTATAATCTTGTATTCATAATTGTAGCTGATATTTGTATCCCGCCCGATGATTATGTATTTGGAGTATTCGCATTTTCTTGAAACGTTTTTGGTTTTGCCGGTTTTAAATGGAAATGAAAGGTATTACTACTGTTACTTCTAATTTGGTTATAAGAGTTTGGATTTGTGTACCTTGTAAGATAATTTGAATTAGTTTCGTACTTTAAAGGATATGGGAATGTGGATATTGAGGTACCCGAACCTCATTATGTTAGCAACTTCCATTGTTTTCGTTCACATTTTATTTTAAATTCACTTACGTCAATATAATAATTTTTGGTTTCTGCTATAGGAATATTGTATCGGACACATAGATGGGTCGCTTGTTAAATCAAGACCAGATAGGCAAAGAGTGATCTAATGTCTTGAAGCAGCCATAATGCAAAGCGTATATGAGGTAAGCTTGGTCACTTTAGCTACTTCACAGCTTAAGATCTTTAAGAATGCTGTGTATGATTTCTCTTCGGTTTTGATAATTGATGATCTATGATTTAAAGGTTGATGATAGCTGAGGAATAACAAACATATGATAAATTGCACATCTATATTTATAGCCTTATAGGAATATAATGATACAAGTAAAGAGTTTAAATTCCATTTGAACTTTGTAGACTTAGTTACGAACGCGGGCTTCCCATAAAGTCTTATTTACTATATTTCATGTTTTTCTATGTTAGCCATCATTAACTATTCTCCTGTTCAGTTACTGTGAGTGTCAGTGGGATATGCGTTGCACCTGGTTCAGTGGGTAGGACTTGGAGCGTTATGAGTAGGATTCTAAGTAGCTTTCGAGGTACAAACCGAACGCACCCTAATGTTTCATATTGTATGATACTTTATATGTGAATTCATTGTTTGGAGTCAGTTTTGTAACCATGTTATCGTGTAGCCACTAATTAGGAACTACTTCCGAGAGGATGAAAAAGAGTGAATGGGTGTAAGGCTGTTAAAAGTGACGGTACTGAGGTGGTGGAAAATACGCAAGATACACACTTTCGCTGATGGTTTAGGTTCTAATACAAATTCTTTTTTACATAAGCTGTTATTAATATAATGCCACAAATGACATGGATCCTTCATTCTAACTGATATGGATCATTCGTTCTGTCATGATTCTTTGCTATACACATGCCAAAGCCTAATTGTATATGAAATACTTGCCCAATTTTTAAGTAAATAACTTTAAACACAATGAATTTTAAGCTTGATTAGTGGCTACACGATAACATGAACAATGAATTTTCTGTGCGAGATATTTTAATCAGATTTTACACTTATCAGTTTAAGATGCCCATTTGATAATGTAAATTCACAAATACTTTTTTAACGAAATAATGAATATGGGTGGTGAAGGAGGTTGTTTGGATAACATATTTCAGCAGCCCTTTGGCGTATTTTTCATGTTATTAGGGGCTTTTTACATAGTATAATTCAGCAGCAACTTTGGCCTTTTGACATGTTATAAGGGCCCGTTTGCATAGCTTATTTTTAGGAGACATTTTTGGCGTATTTAACATGTAAGTAGGGGTTGTTTAGATAGAATATTTCAGCAGCCCTTTTGCGCATTTTTCATGTTATTAGGGGCTTTTTAGATAGTATAAGTCAGCAGCAACTTTGGCCTTTTGACATGTTATAAGGGCCTGTTTGCATAGCTTATTTTCAGGATACATTTCGGCGAATTTAACATGTAGGTAGGGGCTGTTTGGATAGCATTATTCAGTAAGCCCTTTTGCATATTTTTCATGTTATTAGAGGCTTTTTAGATAGTATAAATCAGCAGCAACATTGGACTTTTGACATGTTATAAGGGCCTATTTACATAGCTTATTTACAAGAGACATTTTGGCGTATTTAACATCTAAATAGGGGTTGTTTGGATAGAATATTTTAGCAATCCTTTTGCGTATTTTTCATGTTATTAGGGGATTTTTTGATAGTATAATTCATGAGCAACTTTGGCCTTTTGACATGTTATAAGGCTTGTTTGCATAACTTATTTTCAAGAGACATTTTCGTGTATTTAACATGTAAGTAGGGGTTGTTTGGATAACATATTTCAGCAGCCCTTTTGCGTATATTTCATGTTAATAGGAGCTTTTTAGATAGCATATTGTTTGTTAGATGAATTGGGTTAGTTGGCCAAAAGGGTGCAAGTGATCTTGGACTATGAGATACATGTCATTAGGACTTTCTTCAAAAAAACATCTTTTTCATTTTTGTCCATCTCCCAACACCATATTTAGGTACTCCCTAGATCAACTTTAGAACTTCGGGAACTGACCACAACCTCTGTTTTCTCCCTATTTTATCCGTTCAGGCCTTGGTCTCACCATTATCATCATCTTGGTTTCACATTCGATTTAATGATTCATCGTTGTACGCCCTAAGCTTACACCAGCTTGACTTTTCAACTATACTACTTTCATCTCTCATGTTTGACAAACTTAACAAAATATCACTCACCTCAGAAAATGATTTGAAATTTTCGTAACTTATGGTTGGGGTAAAAATGGTCCAACTTTAGCACCTCATTCTCTAATGCCGTAACACTGATAATTTCCAACACCCACACTTTGTTGGTGTTCCCATTCGAGATAAAGGTAGTATATATGAAATGGTAAAATTTTGTGTGATACTTCTAAAAGCTTTATCGTCGTGTATAACCAGCGACATCAGTCCCCTTGACACACAAGTTCCATAACTCATTCTCTATCTTTTGGATTTTATTCCTCGGACAATACACTTCAATCATCAGCTTCATCAAATCCTTCCATGGCATTTCATATGCCTCATCAATGCCAATGGTCTGCACATGGGAATTCCACCATGTCAGAGCTCCATCTAGCAAGGTGCAAGTAGTGAACTTTACTTGAGAGTTCGGAATAAGTGTTTGTGGGCATGACGTCATAATATACATTACATAAAATCAAGAGAATGACCTTTATAGGGCATTTTAAAAAGACATTCATACTCATTACACTGATTTGAAATATAAATAAGTCCTACATCATTTCATAGCATAATTAAAAGATTTGCGGAAATATAAGAAAATTATAATGGAAGCATAAAATGTTTTGAAACGACAATGAGTATGATAATAGATAAGTCTTGAAAAGTATAGTCAGACAGCAGGAAGATACCACATAGCAAATCAAGTAGTAGCCCAAAATCAAGCACCTGAAAAAATGCTTAAAACTATCAACATAAAGTTGGTGAATTCGCAGGTTTAATTATATCATAAGTATGGAACACAATAATTTAAAACGCATGATCATTGTAACACATACAATAATCACAAAAGTATATTTACGTTGCGCTAAGCTCATGACACCGAGGCTATGATAGTTTATATGCCAATCAATTTCAAACATAATAAGATATTAAGTGCCCAGGTAGATGTTCAACCCGAAACATCCGCATTCCGACATGGTATACGTTCGTTGGTTCGTCTCTCAAACTAGTAAGCGCTACTTACCCGAATGGAGATGTCAATCCTAAATAGATATATTTATAACACTCGCGCCTACAAAAGGTAACTAACGGTTCAAGATAGTGGGGCATGGTTGGTTATTGCTACTTAGGCAACACGTAAACAAGTAAAGTAATTCAAGCAAAATTTGTGTCTAAGGTTTAAAAACAAGCAATGCTTTCACCCCAAAAATAGTAATGTAAAACGGTAAAATGCGGGGCTACGAACTCACCTTAATTGGTGAAGTGAAGTAGAGTGGTGGAAAGCTAGAAGAATGATCACATGATAGCACAAAGGTACACAATCACCACCTAAATAATAAAGGTTTCGATTTAGGAATAACATCATGGTAAAGTAGGATAATGCATAAAGGTGTTTTCAAAAGAAATTGTATTATTGTTTTATAAGAAATGTAACAGTTTAGTTTGTATTGTGGTTAAAACGATTTGACTAAATAAAATACCTCGAAATACTAAGTATATATATTACATAAGAATAATAAATAAATACGAATGTATTTCGGCAACGCACTTGGTTTCCCCATATAAATGATCTAAGATAAAAGTTTTCACGTTTATAAATCACGTACTGATTAGTAGATATTTTATATTTTATAAAATATAATATTCGCCTTTTAGTCGGGATTTAATAAGATAGGTTTTCTAAATATTTTATAAGTGTATAGATTTTATGAAATTTCGGCATGACCCGTTCGTTTATATACGTTTTCTAAAGTCATAGACTTTATTTAAAATCACTTTCTAACAATACTCACTTTCTCGACCAACTCCAAAATACCACTTTCACTTATGGCAATAAGCTATAAATTTAAAAATAGGTATTAAACCCGTATATACAAGCCGAATATTTAAAGGGGCCCTTACTGGGCTTTTCGGCCCAATAAGCCCAAACGAATATATAACAAGCTCGAAAATAGTCTGATAAGCCAAAAGGTAAACGAATAAGCTCTAAACATAAGCCGTCGAGATAAGCTAGGCCATGAGCTTATTGATTAAGCCTACGGTTTAGGCTTGGGTCTTGGGTCGTGGCCTAAAAAGTCCAAACAACTCATTTGGGCTTATTTATTAAGCCCAATAAGCTCAAATCTTCTTTTCACCATCAAAATAAGCCAAGCTTGAGGCTTGGCTATGCCGCCACGCCACGCTTCAAGCTATTTATAACCTTGCTTATGACAATAAGCTATAAATTCAAAAATAGGTATTAAGCCCTTATATATAAGCCGAATATTTAACGGGCCCTTATTAGGCTTTTCGGCCCAATAAGCCAAAACAAATATATTAAAACTTAACAAGTTCGAAAATAGTCCGATAAGACAAAAGGTAAACGAATAAGCTCTAAAAATAAGTCGTCAAGATAAGCTGAGCCGTGAGCTTATTAATTAAGCCCACGGTTTGGGGTTGGGTTTTGGGCCGTAGCCCCTTTTAGCCCGAGCAACTCATTTGGGTTCATTTGCTAAGCCCAATAAGCTCGAATCTCCTTTTCGCATCAAAATAAGCTCAAAGATAAGCAATAAGCCCTTAGCTTATAAAATAAGCTACGAAACAAATAAGCCTTTTAATAAGTCGAACATCTAAAAGTCAAAAATGGGTTTCCTGTTGAATCCTTGTTGGGCCGAGAGCCTCATAAGCTTTAATTTAGCCATTAAGGGCTTAGAATATAAGGCTGATAAGCAATAAGCCCAATAATAAAAATATTTTTTATTTTATAAAAATAACCACAACCAAATGTTATCGACACATCCCTTATATTATTTATTTTTAGTCGAAACATTTATAAACCTTTTTAGAGCTTTATAAATTTCTTAATCTTAATTTTTTATAAAAATAGTTGGACAACCCCATTATGTATGATTTAGAGGATGCAAAAAGTACTATCTTTTAAGAAAGATTACTTAACCAAAGATAATTGTTCTTAAGAAAGGATTAGAAGATCAAAGCATCATCACGAACATTGTTAGAATACCCAAATTTAACTATAAAGATCAACCCATAACACTCTTTATCTTCAAGAATCTTGATCAAAATTTGAAAATGAAATATTTATAGGGGTGTTGTTGTTCGTCGGATATGGGAGAGGAAAGGGAGGAGAGAAATCAACTTTGTGTGTGTTTTTGCAAATGAGGAGTGGTGTGTGAAAAAATTGAGGCATGGAACTCCTAGCTTGTCTAACAAAAAGTTTCATATAAGGAATCCAAGGTTTAAAAAATTATCAAGGAGACAAAAGGACTAGGAATGTGGTGGTGTTGGGAGATTTCGGGACTGCAAGGCAAAGGGAAGGGGGAGACAAGCTTTCAAAATTTCCACTACACTTTTATTGATTTAATTTCCATCTTGAACATATAGATATTTACTAAACGATAACTTTCCACAAACGAAAACATAAACCTTTATAACGAAACTTTTGTTTTATTTTTATTTTTTTCAAACGCGATCATGAAAAATAAAAACGCAACTAAGGTCATAAGTCAATATGTCAAAAGACTGTTTTCTAAATCTGCGGTGGGGTGACTTCATGGTTTAATGCTACATTGAATTATTTTAAAATCAAACTAGAATACGAGAAAGTCAACGGATACCTATGGGACATTTTTACGGGTGTTACATCCCTTCCCCGTTAGAAAAGATTTGTCCGCAAAGCTTAAGACGTGACATCAGGTGCAGTTGAAGATTTAGCAAATAAGTGCGGGTATTTCTTTTTAAACTGATATTCACGCTCCCAGGTGAACTCGGGACCTCTCCTTGAGTTTCAACAAACCTTGACAATTGGAATACGACTCTGCTTTAGACGCTTGACTTCGCGGTCCATGATTTCAACGGGTTCTTCGACGAAATGAAGCTTGTCGTCGATCTGGATCTCATCCAGCGGAATCACAAATGTCTCATCGAATAAGCATTTCTTCAGATTTGAAACATGGAATGTACTATGCACTTTGCTCAGCAGTTCTGAGAGTTCAAGGCGGTAAGCAACCGTTCCAACCTTTGCCAAGATTTTGAAATGTCCAATATAACGAGGGTTCAGCTTTTCCCGTTTGCCGAAACGTATCACCCCTTTCCATGGTGAAACCTTTAGCGTGACCTTATCCCCGACCTGGAATTCCAAAGGCTTACGTCTCTCGTCAGCATAACTCTTTTGTTCTAAAACGTGTAGTTGAAATACGCCTTTGATTTGTAATGATCTTTTTTAGTCCGTCTTATGAATAATTTCTGGGCCTGTGTGTTGATTGTCTTCAACCTCAACCCAACAAACAAACGATCGACACTTCCGACCATATAATGCCTCGAATGGTGATGCCTTGATGCTAGTGTGATAACTATTGTTGTACGAGAATTCTACCAACGGTAGGTGTCTATCCCAGCTCTTACCAAAGTCAATCACACAAGCACGCAATATGTCTTCCATTGTCTGGATGGTTCTTTCACTCTAACCATCTGTTTGCGGATGATAGGCGGTGCTCATATCCAATTGCGTTCCTAACGCTTCCTGAAGTGACTGCCAGAAATATGAGGTAAATCTATTATCGCGATCAGAGATGATCAAAACTGGCACTCCATGCCTAGCGACAATTTCTTTTAAATATTGTCCTTGTTAATTTAATAGAGTCTGATTTTCCTTCTGTTGGAGAATGAGCATTATTTGGTAAGTGGTCAACCAATCACCTATATGTATTCTTGAACAGGGCGACGTCCTTGAAAACCTAGTCACGATGTCATAGTTATCTTTCCCACTTCTATTGGGGAATATCAGGTTGTACCAGCAAACCTGAAGGCTTTTAATGCTCAGCTTTAACCTTAGCACAAGTCAAGCATTTGCTGATGTATGTGGCAATCCCTGCTTTCATATTGGGCCACCAGTATAGCTTCTTAAGGTGCAATGGTACATCTTGTTGTTCTCGGATTGGCATATAATACTTTGCTTATGCGACTCGTTACTTAATATTTCTGTGAATTGGTAGTTGCATAATCAAAGCCCTCAAATCACCGTATCCAACTTCTATTCTTTAAGCATAACGTTCCATCAGCATGGGGTTCGAGCTTCTTGATCATACCAAACAAGTCTTTTGTTGCGTAATTCTCTTTTTTTCTTGCTTCAGGTTAGGCGTTCAAAATCTGCGATGGAAGGTTTAAGTCGATTGTCATCATCAAAGCTCGAACTCGTAGTGGCTTAACCCTTTCCTTTCGCCTTAAAGCATCAGCCACCACGTTCGCCTTCGCAGGGTGATAACAAATCTCGCAGTCATAATCACTTAGCAGCTCTAACTATCTATGTTGTCTAATGTTCAACTCCTTCTGATCGAGAATGTGTTGCAAGCTCTTATGATCAGAGAACACAACGCATTTTGTCCCGTACAAATAATGTCTCCACATCTTAAGAGTGAACACCACAGCTCCCAATTCCATGTCTTGCGTCGTGTAGTTCTTCTCATGAACTTTGAGCTGGCCGGATGCGTAAGCTATGACCTTCTCCTTCTACATCAGAACCGCGCCCAACCCTTTGTTTGAAGCATCGCAATACACCACAAAGTGTTCACTTCCTTCGGGTAATGCCAAGATTGGCGCACTATACAACTTTTACTTCAATAACTGAAATGCCGCTTCCTTTTTTTCTCCCCAATCAAATTTCACACTCTTATGAGTCAACTTGGTCATAGGTCTAGCAATCTTGGAAAAACCCTCAATGAATCTTCGATAATAACCGGCAAGACCTAAGAATTGGCGAATTTCTGTTGGTGTCTTAGGCGATGCCCAATCCTTAATCGACTCAATCTTAGCTGGATCAACGTGAATACCTTTGTTATCAATCATGTGACTGAGAAATTGTACCTTTGGAAGCCAAAACTAGCACTTCGAAAACTTGGCGTACAACTCCTCATTCTTAAGTAATTCTAGAATTATCTTAAGGTTCTCTTCGTGATCTTCCTTGCTCTTGGAGTAGATCAGAATGTCATCAATGAAAACAATCATGGATGTATCCAGATCTGATTTGCACACCCGATTCATTAAATCCATGAATACCGCCGGTGCGTTGGTCAATCCAAAAGGCATTACTTGGAACTTGTAGTGGCCATAGCGAGTCCTAAACGCCATCTTTGGAATTTCCTCTTCCCAAACTCAAGATTGGTGATAACCAGACCTCATATTGATTTTGGAATAGACGCTCGACCCTTACAATTGATTAAACAAATCGTTGATCCTCAGGAGTGGATAATGGTTCTTTACCGTACACTTGTTTAGTTCTCGATAATCAATACACATGCGGAACGATCCATCCTTCTTCTTGACGAATAAAACTGGATCTCCCTAGGGTGAGGAACTTGGTCTTATAAAACCTTTATCAGTCAGTTCTTGTAATTGAGCGGACAACTCTTTCATCTTAAACGGTGCTAATCGATAATAAGGAGCTTGTGCTAAAGGTTGCAACACCGAAGGACTACAGTCAATTTGAAATTTGTTGTCGAGCTGGTGGAAGTCCTGGCAAGTCTTCTGGAAAGACTTCCGGAACATCCTGAACAATCGACACGTCTTCAAGTCGCTTCTCCTTCGACTTGTCTTCCTTTTTCTTTACCGAAACTTGTGCCAGAAACACATGACAACCTCTCTGAATGTATATTTAAGTCTTGGTGCATGAGATGATGCTTAATCTCGAGTTACTCCCTTCATTTCTTTCATCACCTCAAATTATTAATTTCTAATTGTCATAAGGGATACAAACAATCTTTTCATCACAGACAATTACAACATGATACTTTGATAACCAATCCATCCCAATTAGAATGTCAAAGCTACCAAGCTCTACGGGTATTAAGTCAATATTGAACGGGTGATCAAGCAAGTTTATCGTACAACCCCTAATAATAGTGTCAGATTCGGCAATTTGCCCATCGGTTAATTCAACAGTATAGCTAACATCTAACGCGGTAGGAGCAATATCAAGTAAGGCACTAAACATAGTCGATACAAAGCTTCTATCGATGCCATAATCAAATAAGATATATGCATAATGATTATTGAGAAGGAACGTACCCGTAATGACATTGGAGTATGGGTTGCTGTCACCTCCTCCTAATGCGTAGGCTCTCATGTGTGCCTCATTGCTAGCAGTCTTGTTCCTACGATTTTGATTCTTGAGTTTAGGGCAATCATTCTTGTAGTATCCCAGACCACCACACCCAAAATAGGTCACAACCCTCTGATTTGCCACGGGAGTTCTTGGAGTTTGAGTAGCAACAATAGTCTTATAGTCCCTGGCCATATGGCCAACCTTCTTGCAGTCGATACACTTTTTAGTACATGGTCCTTTATGGTGCAATTTGCACTTGTTACAGTATGGAGCACTCCCAGCATACCCTTTCTTCTCATTGTTTCCACCATGAAAGCTTAAGCCACATTCTACCTTTTGAAAGGTGGCTGCTGTACACGGTTATTCTGTGGGTTATTGTTAAACTTTCTCTTTTGCTCAGCATCCCTTGCTATATTCCACGTCTTTTGATCCATTAAGCCATTAGCCATCCTGATGGCATCTTGTAGTCAAACTGGCTTAGAAGAGGTAACATTACCTTGAATGTTGTTTGGTAAACCCCAAATGAACCTCTCAATCTTGTCGTTCTCCTCTGGAACCATTATGGGACATAACAAGGTCAACTCCTGGAATCGTTGAGGTATAACCAGTGACATTCGTCCCCTTGACACATAAGTTTCACAACTCATTCTCTAAGTTCTAGATTTCATTCCTCGGACAATACACTTCAATCATCAGCTTCATCAAATCCTTCCATGGCATCTCATATGCCTCATCAATGCCAATGGTCTGCACATGGGAATTCCACCATGTCAGAGCCCATCTAGCAAGGTGCAAGTAGCGAACTTCACTTGAGATTTCAGTGGACAATTACTGATACGAAACATTGATTCCATTTTCTTAAACCACTTAGCCAAACTAACGACTCCTTCAGTACCACTAAAGTTGCGTGGTTGACAATTGAGAAAGTCCTTATAGGTACAAGCCTTAGCGACTGGTGCATTTCTCCTTGCATAATCATTTCCCCCATTTCAATTTCCATCCCCATTATTGTTACCGTGATTTCGATTTCCTCCATTTCCATTATCATCATCATCTCCATTCTCGCTTTGGCTTTCAACAACGAGTCCAGCGTTATGGTTGGCTTCTTGAGCAGCCAACGCCTCAGCCACCCATTGGGAAATTAGTTCTTAATGGCTTTGAGAGTCATACCGGAGCGAGTAATAGTCATAATTATAGCCACAAATTACAACACACGGTAAGATTCAAAACGTGATAAAGTTATAATAAACAATAAATCGAATTTACAACATAAAGTTTATAAAATAGATTAGGATAACATTTTGCACGAAGCTCACGGATCTGCCTGAGCTCATCATCCACATTTCCCAAGCGTCGTTAAACTTGTCAGCTCTCGCTCTTATCAACATCACACTGAGCGTCTCGGAAGACTCGCGTTGCTACCTCTAAGGGCGCAAACTCGCCTAATAAACTAGAACTCTCACCATACACATCAGGTCTTAGCCTGCAGTTTGTCTGTCCTGCCTCATTATCCTCTTAGACTCTTGAGGGTTATCTCTTTAGTATCTGTATTGATCATACATACCCTGAACACCCTCCTCAAGCTGCTATAATCGCTCGATAGTGTCTGGCATAAGCAAATCATATGGAACATCAATCCCAGTAGCAACATCGACCTCAATCTCTATGGTATCCTTTGGCTGGATCTCGGCATCAACCTTATCATTAGCCTCTGCCTCCTTAGGCTCACTCTCCGACTCTACAACTGCCAACCCTGGCTCAAAACTCATCTCAACCATTGTCGTATCTGGCTCAATACCTAACCTATCAACCGTCGCAGCAA
Organism: Tanacetum coccineum; assembly: GCA_026074375.1. Taxonomy (NCBI): domain Eukaryota; kingdom Viridiplantae; phylum Streptophyta; class Magnoliopsida; order Asterales; family Asteraceae; genus Tanacetum; species Tanacetum coccineum. The sequence goes on from BQNB010081302.1 coordinate 24,828, forward strand.
GCCGAAGTGTTCTCTGTTCCTCAATGTGGCCTGTAAAATCTGAATCCATGTTCTGACTTTGTATGCGTATCTGGGATCTACCTCATCATAGACCTCATCTGAACTGCATCAGTGATGTACTCTTATACTCTTCATAGGTGGCTAGGAGGTCAGATCGAGCGGTGATAGGGCTCCTGTAGTGTGAACTGTAGATGGAATGGATGTAGCTAAAGACCTACGCCCTCACCAGAGGGTCCGAAAAATGAAGAAGATGTAGTGTAGCATAGTCTGAGCCTTACTGCCTCTCACGGGTCAATGGCCCAGATAGAGAGCAAGCATTCTCAAAAGAATGATGTGAATGATCCTCTGGTGAAAACTGTATACCCTATAGAGAAGTAGCAAAAGAACTCTCTGAAGTATGTGCTGCTGACTCTGACGAAGAACTAGATAAAGTATCAAATAATGACGTCTCAAGTGAAAGTGTTGCTCGACGGGCCCTACGACGAGCCTCACTACGTACTGGTGTCAGCACGGGTCGCAATCCCAATGTCCTCTTCCTTGCGGTCGTCCGAATACAACTACGAATGGCCGGTAAAGTGGAAATGACTAAAGTAGGTATGTCACAAGTAGGTGATGCAGTAATAATCTCTGTAGACGGTGCTGGAGGAATAAGGACAATTGGAATCTCTACAGATGGAATAGCAGTATCAAGTAACAATGATCTTGATGGCGATGATGGATGAGATGTAACCTTGGCCCTCCACCTAGAAATCATAGCACTGAAATATCCAGGTGATACATGTCTCTCTGGTAACTCATCAGCTGGCTTGGACTCAGAGTCATTCGAACATAAGAAAGGTGAAACCGCAGGTAACTCTGGTGTTGTAGGCAGATCAGTAGGCATATCTGGAATAATAGGGACCTTTGTAGGAATAGTGTCAAAAAGAATAACTCACGAAACAACAGATGCTACGCTCTCCTCTGATATGTCGAAAGAAATAGTAGTAACTGGAGCTGCCATACTCTACACAAGCAAAAGTTTATATAAATCTATTTATATGAACCATGCAGGATGTGTATGGTGAATAAAATAATCGTAATGTAAAATATTATATGGCAAAAAGAAATGTAAGTATAATTATGGTAACATAATACTTATATATGTATCACTAGTAGTTATATACGTAAGCAAGTAAAAACACGTAAGATCACATAGTGGTTATAAACCAGACCTGGTATATACTACCTGGTTCTTTATAACCTTGGCTCTGGATACTAATTTGTCACATCCCCAAACCGGGTCTAGTCGGAATAAGTGTTCGGGGGCGTGACGTCATAATATACATCACACAAAATCAAGAGAACGACCTCTATAGGGCGTTTTAAAAGACATTCATAAATCATTGCACTGACTTGAAATATAATATATAATATTAATCATTTCATAAGATAATTAAATGATTTGCGGATTAGCATAAGTAATGGTTAGCGGAGAGCCTAAAAATGTTTGAAAACCACAGTGAGTATGATAATAGATAAATGTTGGAAAATGCAGTCATATAGCAGAAAGACTCCACGCAACAAATCAAGTAAGAGTCCAAAGTCAAGCACTTGAAAATTATGCTTAAAATGTCAACATAAAGTTGGTGAATTCGAAGGTCTTTTAGTTTTATCCATAGTATGGAACACATATTTAAAACGCATGGATATTGTAATACATACAAAATATACATGTATTTCGTTGCGCTAAGCTCGTGAACACAGAGGCTACGACAGTTTGTTTGCCAATCAATTTCAGACATAATAAGATAATAAGTGCCCAAGCAAATGTTTAACCCAAAACATTCAAATTCTGACATGGTATACATCCGTTCGTATCTCGAACTAGTAAGCGCTACTTACCCGAATGGGGATGTCAATCCCAAATATATTTATTTATAACACTCGCCCCTACACAAGGTAATTAATGGTTCATGATAGTGGGGCATAGTGGGTTATCGCTACTTAGGCAACACGTAAACAAGTATAAGTAATCCAAGAACATTTGTGTCCAAGGTTTAAAAAAACAAGCAATGCTTTCACCCCAAAAGTATTAATGTAAAACGGTAAAACACGGGGTTACGAACTCACCTTAATTGGTGAAGTGAAGTCGAGTAGTGGAAAGCTAGAAGAATGATCACACGGTAGCACGAAGGTACACGGTCACCACCTAAATAATAAATGTTTCGATTTAGGAATAATATCATGGTAAAGTAGGATAATGCATAAGGGAGTTTTCAAAAGTATTTGTATTATTGTTTCGTAAATAAATGTAGCATTTTAGTTTGTGTTGTGGTTAAAACGATTTGACTAAATAAAAATACCTCGAAATACTAAGTATATATATCACATAAGAATAATAAATAAAAACAAATATATTTCGGCACGCACTCGGTTTCCCCATATTAAATGATCTAAGATATCCTTATATAAACGTTTTCACGTTTTATAAAATGCTCCAATAAGCCCACTCATGCTTAAGGATAAGCCGAATAAGCCAACAAGCCCATGATAAAATATTTTTGTTTCATAAAAACTAACCACAACAACGTAACAACACATTCCTTATATTTATCTATTTTTAGTCGAATCATTTTTAAACCTTTTTAGAGTTTTGTAAAACCTTAAACCTTGAGTTTTATAAAAATAGTTGTACAACCCTTATGTTGGGATTCTAGATTTGATGAGACAAAATGAATAAAAGAATGAAACAAAAAGGACTAATTCAGCATTATGGGATTCTAGGAGACTTGAAGTCAAACAGTAGTTATCTTCTCATTCAATGCAGTCAAACAACGATTAATGCTGATTGAAGATTAATTACAACTTGAAGATTAATGCTGATTTAGTTTCCTAATTATTTAGTCAACCATATTAAATACATTGACTAAGTGTTTAATACAATTGTTGACTGGAATTAGTTTTCTTTGTAAGTCTTGATCTCTCCCTTTAAAAGATTTATGTTTATCTCTTTGTAAAAACCTATTATCTCTAGTATATAAAGAGATACAGGTTATAGGTTTTTATCATCCAAAAAAGTGTGTGTTCATCATATGAGAGTCGACTAGATACAAAAGTATGTGTGTACACGTTTGTATAATTAGTGTAGACGTCTAGAGTTTAGCCTCAAGGATCTTTGATCCTTGTTACTAGTTAGAGTAACCGATCTATTCTGATCAAATAGTATTTGGGGTTGTGGTGATTAATAAAGAAAGACCTTGAAGTAACTTTGATTTGTGTTTATTATTTCCGCTATGCAATTTATATCATTGTTACTATATTATCCTAGATGAGGTCTAAACAACCTCGAGCTTAAACGATCAAAGAACCTAACAGGTTATTAGGTTCTACACCTTATTTATGCATTAAGAGGATGACAAAAGTACTAAATTTTTTAAGGAAAGATTACTTACCAAAGAAAGATTCTTAAGAAAGGATTAGAGATCAAAGAAACAATCCAAACGTTGTTAGAATACCCAAATAACTATAAAGATCAACCCAAAACACTCTTTATCTTCAAGAATCTTGATCAAAATTTGAAAATGAAATATTTAGAGGGGTGTTTATTGTTCGTCGGATATGAAAGAGGTGAGGGAGGAGAGAAATCAACTTTGTGTGTGTTTTTTCCAATGAGGAGTACGTGAAGAATGGGTGCATGAACCTAGACTTTATGAATAAAATATCAAAGAAATCCAAGGTTTAAAAATATCAAGGAGACAGAAAGTACTAGGAATATTGGTGGTGTTGGGGGATTTCGGACGCAAGGCAAAAAGGGAGGGGGGACAAGCTTTCAAAATTACCACTACCCTTTTATTGATTTAATTTCCATCATGCACATATAGATATTTACTAAACGATAACTTTCCACAAATGAAAACGTAAACCTTGATAACAAAACTTTTATTTTTATTTTTATTTATGCGATACGAAAAATAAATACGCAACTAAGGTCATAAGTCAATATGCATCCAAAGGAATTTTTCAAATATGCGCGGGGAAACTTCCCGGTTTAACGTAATTTACACGAAATTATTTTAAAGTAAAACTAGAATACGGGAAAGTCAACGGATACCTATGGGACATTTTCACGGGTGTTATAGGGTTTAATAAGATCACCATTATTAATCTCCTCATATAGATTATAATAAGCAAATAGGATGCTTTATGCGGATTGGTATGTGCTTAATTACACATACCATTTTCCATTAAAACCGACCCTAAATGACCAAAAACGCACATAAAATGCCATAAATATGCTTGTTTTTGTGTTTGTACTATACAGGTACCGAATACTCACTAAAGGACAAAAATGAAGCCAAAACGACAAAACCGAGCACGGAATAGAAAAGCGTGAAATAGACAAAGTTAAATCAAAGCCAAAGTTCAAGAAAGTCAAAGTCAAAGACAGCCAATCAAAGTCAAAGTCAAAGTCAAAGTCAGCTCACTTATGTAAACTCATTTAAACCCTTTTTAAATAACCAAAGCCCAAACCCTTATAACCCTTATACCCAACCCATTTCTCTTTTATTTGTACCCGGCCTAAACAACAAGCCCACCATAACCCATTAAACCACTTAAACACCCGTTAACCTATAACCCTTTATCCCTTACACCATTAGTCCTTTAAGGACTCACGGTGCAAACAAAGTTATAACCTCAAGGACTAAAAGTGCAATATCCCTCAAACTTATAACACCACAAGGACCATACGTGCAATAACATATAACAAATTAAGGGACCAATATTGCCATATCACCAAACTTATACCCTGCTAACCAAATTACTGTTTATCTCCCCTAATTTCCTGCCTCACACTATTC